>NDGN011477778.1:0-18030 GCA_002564285.1 Tympanoctomys barrerae
TTTTTTTTTTTTTTTTTTGGTTGTTGAGACAGGATCTTGCTATGTAGTCCAAGCTGGCATTGAATTCAGTGTGTAGCCCAGGATGGTCCTAACTGCAAGGTGACTCTCCTGCTTTAGCCTCCCGAGGGCTGAGATCATAGGTGGACACCACCACATCTGGCCTGCTGTTATGCTTTAAACCCTCTGGTTAAAGTGAAGGTCACATTCAACCCCAGCTGTGTAAGTGGGGACTTATATGCCACAGCGGACTGCACTTGTCACGGGGCTTATGGGTCACCCTGAGCTGTCCCTGGCCTGCCAGGCTGAGCCACAGGAGGGCAACCTTCAGGGACACGTCTAGCTCCTGGCTTTGCCAGCTCCTAAGCCAGGTGGGAACAACTCTTTCCTGAGACTATGACTTTGAAACTCCCTCACCCCGGCTTCAGGACAGTCGGGGGCCCGAGGATCTGCGCCATTCCAGCCCTGTTTCCAGAAGTGTCCCCAGTGCCACCTACAAAGGGAGTGCAGCAGGGTAGCTGGGGTCACAGGCAGAGGCCCCTGACCATGTCCAGCTCTTTCTGCTTCTTTCATGGTCCTTTCTGGCTTCCCAGCCACTGAAGCAGTGGACAGAGGTGTCCTTTGATGGGGGAGGTGCAGCAGAGTCAGCCCTGGGTACAGCCACAAATATCCTTATTATGGAGTGAAACCACTCCAGAGAACACGAAAGCAGAGCCTCGAGCTACATGGAATCGCCCCACAAGGCCCATCCCATGGTCCATCTCCCCACAAGGACAGCGCACCCCTCTAAGAGAGCTGACCCCCATAGCTCTGCCACCTGGCCTGGGTCCCTGTGCATCTGCAGCCCAGGCTTCTTTCAAATGCAAAATATCCGGACAGGCCACAGCAGCTGCCTTAGCACCTGGGTAGCTCCTTGGGAGGCAAGAAGGAAGATCCTGGTTCAAGCCCTTCCTGGGCAATGGGATGAGCCCCTGGTTCAAAAATAAAGACAAGGGGGGCTTAGCTCAGTAGCGGGAAGCCGCTTGGTTTGACCCCTGGTACCACAAACACACACAAAGCCCAGCACTGAGCACAGGCCTTAGCACACAAATTGTCATGATGCATCCATGCACAGACAAGAATATCAGAGCAGACCCCAGACTCACCCAGGAGCCCCACACCCTACTAAGTGAGCCTTTGGGTTTTCTTGTCTTTTGGTTTCTTCCCTGGTTTCCCTGCAGCTCTTCGGCCTCACTCGCACACACCGTGCCCCAGTAGGGCTCCTTCCTTCCCAGTGCACTTGTGCACCCCCACCGTGTTCTGTGTGTCCCGTGTCTCGTGGCATGGCGTGACACCACTGACAGCCAGACATTTAGGTTGCCTCCCACAAGGGACGGCGCCACTACTGCACAAAGGCCTTTTCTGGGGTTTTGAGGCTTTTTTACTTAGGCTCCGTGCTCAGGTGCAGGTTATAGGGACAAGGGTCCAAGGCCTGCAGACAGCAGGCCCTGATGTAGCCCAGCGGGTCCAGGGACAAGGAAGGTAGCTCTGGGTTCTGTGCGGCGGCAAGGCAGTGGATGCCTGGGAAGCAGGGGGAGATGCTGCCCTGGAGCCGCCTCCCCCCCCACACCAGCCCACATTCACTTGGCCTGAGCATCTGCGATGACCACAGGTCGAGCTGGGAGAGGGAGCACGCCCAATACCGCCACCGGTAATGCAGGAAATCCATGTAATTGCGGCGCAGGGCGACTGGGAGAGCCCCGGCTGCCGCCACCATCAGACCCACTTAGTTGTTTGTTTGCACCTTTGCTGTGTGTTGGGCTCACAGCACCAGGCCAGGCGGTGAGGACACAGGCATGGTGGCCCCGGCCACCAAGGCACAGGGCACAGGGCAGGCAAAGGAGCCGCCCAGCTGCGTACCAGGGGCCCCGAGAATTGTTCATTTTTAAAAATGAGACAGGGCTTTGCTGCGCAGTCCAGGCTGGCCTTGAGCTGTGTAGCCCGGGCGCGCCTCAAACTCTCAGCAGTGCTCCTGCCTGCCTCGGCCTCCCCAGGGCTGGGATCGCCTTCCTGGCTAAGAGTCATGGTTTTTAGCAAAAACTACTCTTCTGAAGTCACCCCTCTTAGGAGAAAACACAAATCAGGCTTTGCTGAGTGACAGGTAAAGGGTCCCTGGAGCTCTTTTGCCCCTGTCCCTGCAGTGGTCCCTGACTGTCAGGAAGGCAGGCTGAGGAAGGACATCAGTGGACGAAGTACGAAGGAAGCTGAGGCTGTGTCAGATGTGAGAGGACAGGAGGAACCAGGGCCAGGTGAATGACCCCAGGGTCCCCAGGTGGCTCTGGTCTCTTCCTGTTCTGGGATAACACCAGAGAACACCGACACTGACTGGAAAGCTAACACAAGCGAGTGACAAAGCCGGGAACAACCAGGAGAAGGAGGTGGCCCCACACATCCTGGAGAAGGAGGAAAGTGCTGCTGGGGGCTGGGTGATGCCCCCTGTGTGCATACTCCCTCCGCTGCCTGCGATTGAGATGAGTTAGACAAAGGATCTGCGCAGGGACAAGGCAGGAGGTGTCTTAAGGTTAGCCTGATCCCAGGACAGGACCCTTACCCAGAGAGCAGCAGCCGTGGGGATACAGGGAAGACAGAAGCAGGGACAGGAGCCCTGGAGGTCCAAGAAGCAGGCATGAGGGGAAAAGGAAGACTCTAGAGTAACGCTTCCTGTATTCTTCAACTTGTGTCCTTCAGTGACAGTGGGGCTGTGTCACTGGAAGCCACCAGCTCATGCCGGTTTGTGACAGCAGCCCTGGGAAACGTGGGTGCCACTTGACCCCTGCCCCAGATGTGGTGGAGGGAGGCCCCATGTGCCGTATGCTCTCCCTGGTGGCCCTTTCTCCCCGTCTTGCAGCCCAAGCAGCAAGGGTGGAAGGGATTGTGCCCAGGCCCAGGCTCTCTGGGCTCTATGTTCTCATATGGAAAGTAGGGCACCCATCGCCGCCTGGGGTCCAGCTCTGCTGCTCACTTTCTAGGGTGTGTAACCTTGGGCAGGTCACTTCCCATCTCTGGGCCCTCTCCTCCTCCCTGTGACACAGGTAACTGAACCCAATGGACTCTCCAGATTCCTCTCCACGTGGCCTTCACCCCATCTCTGTCCTCCTTTTCCCCTGCACCCCCCTCACACCGGCATCACAGCGTCCGCTCTGCCCTACCTGGCATCTTATTCTAGCCAGGTAAAGCTGCTAAGCACAGGGCTGGGTTCCTATGGGACCCTGAGCCACCAGTCACCCATGTTTAGCTTGGGTGCTGCTTCCTCCCATCCAGGGCCTCCAGGGGACAGCGTACTGGTTTGGGACCTGGCAGAGGGTGCTCAGTGTGAGGTTGGGGCCCCTTGTACCCTCTTCTGTCTCCATCACCTGGCGCTGCCCAGTCACAGTAAAGTCCCAGGAAGCAAATGGCCTGTGTCTTGCAGAGCTTCCTGTCTCAGCCTCAGCTGCCCTCCTCCTGTGGAGAAGCTGATGAGGGCTTCAGCCTGGGCCACTGACCTCCACACTGAGCAGCGCACAGGCCCCGCCTATGCCAGGCACCCTTGCCAGGCTCGGTTGGCAGATTAGGCTGCCTGCTCGCTTGAGAACTTAGCTGTGAGCGCGGGAGCCAAGGTATGCCCGCGCACAGGGCGCAGAGACCCTTGAACAGCCAGGCACCCAGCACCTTCCTGCTAGACCCATAAACAGGGCCTAGCCAATGGACTGTACGCTGGTGAAGACCGGCGCCACACCCGGCCGCAGACAGGGAGTTGCCCAAGGTCAGGGAGCTAGGAGGGGATGGCCCAGGTATGTGGCCAAACTGGGACTTCTCTGTCAGTTAGGCAAACGGAGAGAGAAGGAGACCGGAGAAGACTGTTGGCTGCCTCCTGCCCACTTCTGTGCAAATGGGGCGTGTCACCAGGTCCCCTGGCCCAGGGGCAGCAGCAGGAAGTAGTTGCGACCTGTTCCTCTAGCACCTGGTGGTGGCCACAGCCAGGGCCGCCGGAACCTGTGTCCCTCTGCCTCTTGTCCCTGTGTCTACCAGTCAGCCAGAGCCCAGGCCTGCTCCTCTCAGCCTGCAGGGCACCCAGAGGGTGGCGGACCCACGCGGGCAGCCCACACTTCTCCCACCTGCGTTCCTGGCCTTCCTGCAGGCCTGGGGGACTGGGACGGGTGCCAGGGGCCCGGCTGCGACTGGGGTGCGGCCCCGCCAGCGGCACGTGGTGGGACTGGGAGCCCGGCGCCCTCGGCTCCTCCCCGGGCGCCCCACCCGACTGCCCAGGAGCCTGGGCGGGACGGGCCGGCGCCGGCTAGCAAGCCAGCGCCTCCAGGTGCGGGGCCGGAGGGAGCGCGCGTCCTCTGCTCCCTTTCACGGACTTGGTGACCTCGGACCCAGGTAACCAGGCCGGGAACTCCGGGGTGGCCCGCGACCGCAGGTCGTGGAAAGTTTGCCCAGGCGGGCGGGCGGGCTGGAGGCGCAGTTCCCATCGCTGAGCTCGGGCGCGGAGTCCGGGTCTCCCCAGAGCGCGAGCTCCCGTCTCCCCTCCCCACCCCCCCACCGCGGCTCCGGCTCAGGCGCCGGGGTCCCCTCCAGGGAGCTTTCGGCCGGGGACGCGCAGCCAGCGGCGATTTCTCAGGGGAAGTTGACGTCTGCGCTTCCCGCCCTCCTCGCCCCACGCGCGCGCCCGAGCCGGACTCAGATGGGAGCTCCCGGTTTGTCCTCGCGACCCAACTCAGCGCTGTCAGCCGCGCGTCGCCAAAGCCCCCAGGCTTCCCGAGCGGGGACAGCAGGTGGACGCGGGTGTGGACGCCAGCAGACCGGCTGCATCCAAGGAGGGGACACGCGGGGACCCCGGGCCAGAGAGCTGAGGCGGGTATCAGAGACGCCCCGGCCGGGATTTTACCCGCTGCAGCGAGCGGACGGGCTGGGGCTGGGCAGGCGCAGCAGGTGTTGCCCACGGGGAGAAGGAAGGAGACCGGGGAGGAGTCTTGGGCTTTCTTAGCGCGGCTCTGCCCCCCACCCAGCCTTGGGGTCTTCCTGAGCCCCCATCCGAGGAGAAGGCCTCCCGGCCCCAAGAAAGCACAGGAAACAGCTGCAAGCAGGAGCCTGCTTGTCCCGGTAGCTGTGGCTCCGGGCACAGAGCATACAGCCACCGCAGCAGCAGCGGTGGCAGCTGACTCAAAAGGCCAGGTTCCCTCTCCAACAGCTAGGAAGGTGCCCAGCCACGCCGACCCCCCTTGCTCTCCACCCCCAAGCAACTTTTCTTAAAACAATAATAATAATAAACAGGGTATCCCTGTGTAGGCCAGGCTGCCCTTAAACTTGTGACCCTCCTGCCTCAGCCTCCTGAGCACTAGGATTACTTGTGTGCGCCACCACGCCCAACACATCTGTTTTTAAACGAGTGAGCACACCCACGTCCTGTGTGCTTTTGCGGACAGACCACTGGCTTTTCCTTCCCCTTTGGGCTTGCAGATGCCAAGTTAAATGCCCCATGGGGGCCAGCCTGGGCTGTGGCAGAGGACTATGCGTTCGTGGAATTCTTAGCTGTCTTCCAGATCTTTTATTTGGGAATGTTCGTCTTCACTGTCTCCTCCTGTGCCATGGGACAGCCATGGGCCAGGGACGAGCCGCTTTTCCTGCTTGGGTTTCCTCTGTGGGGTGTGTGTGTGTGTGTGTGTGTGTACGCACGTGCGCACAGTGGGTTGTGTGTGGTGGGTTTTCTGTTCTCCCCCAGAGGTGGCCACGCAGCATGCTGTTCCTCGGGGAGCAGTCTTCACCCCTAGCACACAGTAGGGCTCAAGAAATTTGATGATCAAAGATGATCTCTCAGCTGGCCGTGGTGACGCCACTCTGTGGCTCTATGGGAGGCTGAAGCAGGAGAATGGCAAGTTCAAGCACTGCCTGGGCAATTTAGCGACTTAGCAAGACCCTGTCACAAAATTTTAAAAAAAGAAAAAGAAAAAGAAAGGGGCTGGGGCTGTAGCTCAGTGCAAACACCCTGGGTTTCATCCCCAGGACAAACCAAGCAAAAACTGCAGGCAGAGAAACTGCTATAATTGATAAGAAAGAAGAGCTTGCCAGGGATATAGCTCAGTGGCTCCAGCACCTGCCTGGCAAGTACAAGGTCCTGAGTCTGATTCCTCATACCAAAAAAAAAAAAGGAAGGTGGATTTGGCTCCTGCTCCCTGCCTGTCGGAAGTGTCACATTCATTGCTGACCCGGCAGGGGGAAGGCTGTGGAATGGTGTTAAAAGACCCCACCTGTCCCAGCAGGCTTCTTCCCTTGGCCAGGACCTTAGGGCCATGCCTGGGACACTGTGCCTAGGTCCCTAAGCAGGTCTGATACTTGCATTTGTTCGTAGTTGGACCCAAGTTGGTGCGAAGCCGGCACGATCTCTGGTGTAGGTCCCTAGGTCTATGGGGAGCTTTGGCTTTTTGCCCTGGCCCAGCACTGACGCTAAGCCTGTTGTTCTGGTATGCCAAATCAGAGCTGGAATGTACTTGCTGAGCCTGGAGTTGAGGGAGGGGCTCTAAAAGTTGGTCCCTGAAGGATGTATAGGAGTTTTCTAGCTTTTGGGCAATGCTGAGGAGGATGGACTCAAGGCAGGTGAGACAACAGAATAAGGTTTCCCTCAGAGAAATGGCTTCTCTGTGGCTCCTTTGTCCTGGAGAGAGAGGCCCTGGCTGAGACCCAGCTCTGTGCTCGGCTGTCCCTTGGCCTTGGCCTTACTCCTGCCATCACCCATGTCCAGTGGTTTTCAGCCCCAGGGAACGGAAAAGTACACCGTTGCAACACGGAGTGAGTCAGCCCTAACCCTGGGCCGCCTCGGCGGGAGCTCCGCTGCCCGGCGCCAGCCCAGAAGTGAGAAGTGAGGGGTGGGGGCTGTGGGACACTGGAGATCCACCCCTGGTGTGTGGGGGGGAAGTGTCCCCAAAGCCGTACCTGAGGCTCAGTTCTACCCCAGAGTTTGGCCCAAGCCCCCTCCATCCATCGTGGCAGGAAGCCCCAGGACAAGGTGGTGGGGCATCCTGGTCCCAGGGTCCCCATCGGCCGCACTGCCAGCCCCGCTGGCCTTGGGCTTGGCCCCTGTGGTCATGAGCTGGAGCGGGGTCTCCCTAGGTTGTCCAAGCTGACTCCAATTTGAGATCCTCCTGCCTCAGTCTCCCCAAGGGCCAGATTGTCTGCGTGTGCCATCAAGCCTGGTCTCCAGCCGGTGCTCTGTCCCTGCTGGGGCACTCAGCTTCTCGGCCACTGTCCCCTCTGTCCTTGCCCTGGGCAGGGACACAGGAAGTAACCCCTCCTCCCCCACCTCCAGCAGAGGTCATGCGTGCGGGGGCAGAGCCAGGCCTGCGCCAGCCTAAACTGCCTGTTATTATTTTGTTTATTCCGGGGAGTTAGCTGTTTATTAACTCGGTCCACAAATCCCCTGTGACCTTGGGAATTCACGCGTGGGGTAGGGCCGGGCGGGCTGTTGATGACTCTCAGGAGTCAGCGGCTGATGTTCTTTTCTTGACACTGGGTTCGGCATGTGGTCCAGGCCGGCCTTGACCTTGCCGCCTGGCTGGGTTCTCTTCTGTTTTGGTTTTATCTTTTTGTCACTGTGGCAAAGCACATAGATCCTGAAAGGCACCGCTCGACCAGTGTCGGATGTGCCTTCCTTAGCTGGCTGGGCACATTTGCTCTGCCTGGGGGCTGTCGCCCTCTCCCCCAGAAAATCTGTCCCAGCCTCTGTCCTGTCCCTGGAGCCAAGGTTCTGCCTTCTGTGTCCAGGAGCCGGCTGCTTGAGGTGCCCCGCGTCGGGCTGTTCTCCGTAGCGAATCACACAGGGCCACAGGCTAGGCCGTGCCAATGAAAACAGGTTTATTTTCAAGCCAGTCCTGGCAGCCCACACCTGTCATCCCAGCGCTCAGGAGGCTGAGGCAGGAGGATCACTAGAAGTTCAAGAACAGCCTGGGCTACCCAGCGAGGCGCAGTCTCCTGAGGAAATGATGCTGCTGAATTCCAGCAGGTGGATGAGACCCCGCTGTGCGGTTGCTTGGGTGTGGGTCAGAGGAGGTGTTTTCCTCAGTCTTCTATCCATCTGGAGTGACAGAGGAAGGGCCAATCCCCTGGTGTCCCCTTCAGGCCACTTCTTACAGCCAGAAGCCTTGGGTCAGGTCCCACCTTGTTCGATTTCTAGGTTTGTTTATTACTTACAATGCGGATGGAACGCTGGAGTGCTCTGTGCTTCACCGCTGAGCTACACCCCCGGCCCTTGCTATTTTTTTTATTTTGAGACAGGGCCTTATAAATTGCCCAGGCTGACTTCAAACTTGCAATCCTCCTGCCTCAGCCTGCCCGAGTCTGGGATTACAGGCGTGGGCTACCACACCCCACTCTGGTCCTACCCCTCCTAGGTTCTACCACTTTTCAGGAGTCGTGGGTTGGGGGCCAGGCATTCAACAAACGAGCCCTTGGGAATGCTCATCCAAATCATAACAGCAGAGGACACAGCTCACAGCCTGGTTATGGTGTGTAAAGACTCTGGGGTGGGAAGGGCGTAGAGGAGGCCGGGAGGATGCCGGATGCTGGTGCCCCTGGGCAGGAGGCTTCTGTTAGGGAGGAGGAGGTGGGGAGATGGACTCCAGGGGGTGGGCACCAGGGATGTCCCGGAGGGGACACAGGTGGTCCATGGGGGTGGAAAGGGTTTGGCTGTGGCAAGGGTGAGGGGGCCCTGGGTGTAGATGGGGGAGCTGAGAGCCCCTCTGGGCTCATTGGTTGGAGGCCCCTAGGAGACATCCTGTGGCTCAGCAGAGGGGCCCAGTTATTGGTGGACATCAGGAGCCCCCTGAATGTAGGACCCCACCTGGATTTAGAGGCTGAGGCTGGGCAGAGGGCCAGCGAGCAGGCAGAGGGCCAGGGGACAACAGGGCAGAGTGGCAGAGAGAAGCCACCGCAGTCAGATGGGGACCAGAGGGAACTGGCGCCTGCTGGGCTGAGCGGCCGAGCACAGCTGGGAGGACAAACAGCTGCAGACAGCCTTCCCGCACAGCTGTCAGCTGAAGCAGGAGGGTGCGCTGTGGCTGGGCAGGGCTGGGCATGGTACAGACTTCGTGTGGGTGTGGTTAATCCTGCTTGTTCCAATGCGCCATGCCAAGCGGGTCTCCAGAGGATACCAATTCTCTCCCAGGGTGGGGGGGAACTGCGCGGCCCCATATCCCTTCACTCCCACTTGGGCTCTACCTGGGGGTTGTCCCACACCGTGTTAGACTGCTACTTCTCGTTTCTGGCTATATAATATACAGCTGCTGTGTCACTGAACAAATCTAGGTTGTGCACATGGAGGTTTGTGATTTAAGGTTCCTTTTTTTTTTTTTGAGACAGGGTCTCACTCCGCAGTTCAGGCTGGCCTTGAACTCACTGTGTAGCCCAGATTGGCCTCCAACTCACAGCGATCCTCCTGCCTCAGCCTCCCAGAGTCTGGGATTACGCGTGTGCACCACACCCAGCCATGGGGCCTTTAATTCTGTGGCACTGGGTATCAGATGCACTCATACGCTATCACTGAGTGACATCACCAGCCTTCTTCCTTTTTTACTTTGAAACATGGCTTTGCTAAGTTGCTCGGGCAAGTCTTGAACTTGAGATTCTCCCGCCTCAGCTTCTCCCAGGGCTGCTTCCAGGCATGCGCCACCGCGCCCCACCTACCCTCGTGAGTCCTTTGCCTCCACCGCTGATGCCCTAGAATCTCCTCGCCCTTGGGTCCTTTGGCACAAGTTGGTGTTGTGCATGGACCAGTGTCCCGGAAGCGCAGGGGCCGGGTCGGGAACGCGTGTCTGTGTTTTGAAAGATGGCAGCGGTGGCTGGGTGCGCGCTTTGCTGCTTAGAGTGGCGCCAGCGAACTCAGGCTCACTGATCTGGAGGGCGAAACCTGGTTTCTTGGTCTAGTTCTCACTTCTTCCTTCCTTCCCTCCTTCCTCTTCCCTCCCTTTCTTTCTGTCTCCTATACCGAAGGTTGAAGCCCGGGTCCTCCCCAGCCCCTTTTCTACTTTTTCCTCCGGGACAGGACCCCGCTAAGTCCCTCAGTTGCCAGGCTAGGCTCAAACTTGCACGCTCCTGCCTCAGCCTCGTGAGTTTCTTTGGCACAGCAGAGAGACGAAAAGAAAGGCCTTTACTGAGGATGCAGAGAGGCCCGCAGGGAGATGAAGGGGTCCTCTGACCTGAGACACAGGGGCGCTGGG
This sequence comes from Tympanoctomys barrerae, assembly GCA_002564285.1. Lineage (NCBI taxonomy): Eukaryota > Metazoa > Chordata > Mammalia > Rodentia > Octodontidae > Tympanoctomys > Tympanoctomys barrerae. Next base: position 10,224 of record NDGN011477778.1, read on the forward strand.
GTCACGTGGATTTTAGCTAAGGGTGGAGCTTGAGGCGGGAAAGGTAAAAGCAAGCTTATTCAGGGCTGGGGTGGGCATGAAGGACGAGCTGGTCCCTGGGAAGATAAGCTGTTCTGTTGGGGCTTCAGGCATATTCGTCGACCACCATAGTGGTTCGGCCATTCAGACTCGTGCCGGAACCTACCAAGCCTCCCGCAGTAGCTGGGATGGCGGGTGTGCGCCACTGCAAGCAACTGTCACTGCTATTTGTAAGAAATATGAAGGCTGAGAGGAGAGATTTGGGGGGACCCAGAGACCCCTGAGGGCTGGTGAATGAGCCCCAGCCTGGAGGGGAGAGGAGGATGCCGAGACTGGGGCTGGGGGCTGCGATCTACAGGAGCCGAAGGCGGGGCGGGGTTTCCTGGGTCAGGCGGTAGGGTGTGGGGTCTCAGGAGGACCGAGGGTGGGGGCTGGCGGCGGTAGCAGGGGCGCTGCCTGAGTGTCTGAGTTTCCTTGGGCTCTGTCTGCTCAGTATCTGCTGGAACAAGGGCTGCAGCCTCGGCCTCCACCCGGCCATTTGGCGGCCACCATTAAACCCCTTTATCTCCTCACACCCTGCAGCATTTCCTGGCCCCCAGGGAGCCCTGTGCCCAGCGACTCCGCACCCTGCCTCGCTGCTTCTGTGGAGCCTGCATTATAAGGGTGGCAGAGCGACCTGTAGCCAGGGCCTCTGGGAGGCTGAGGCAGGAGGTTCAAGCCCAGCCTGGGCCACTTATCAATTCAGCGCAGAAAGATGCTGTCTACAAGTAAAACGTAAAAAAAAGCTGGACAGCCCCACCTTCAGGGCGCGCTGAGCCAGTGACCAAGTCCTGGCATGGTCTGGCATGCTTGTAACCCCAGCGCTGGGGAGGCTGAAAACAGGAGGATCACTGTGAGTCCGAGCTGCAGAGTGAAACCCTGTAGACTCTGTACTAAATACATAAAAATCAATCAATCAATAAGGGCCTGGCCCAGGCCTCCCTCCCTCCTGCTTTGGCTTCCCCCCACCCCACCCAAGTGCGCCCCGCCCCTCCTGACCGACCCTCCCGCCCCCACCTCCACCCTGCTCTGAGCTCTGCCCTAGGTGGCATCCTATGCTCAAGCCCAGCTCCCCAGGCACCAAGCAGCTGGCACAGGGGACCTGGATGGTGGCACTGGTGCTCTTGGGGCTGGGAGCCCGGTCCATGCCTCGGGGGTCCCTGTTCTAATAATGCTGTCCTGGCTCACAGTCCCATTTTCCAGAGTTCACCGACGCAGGCCTCCATCTAGGGAACATGGTATCACCTTGTTCCTTTATTGGAGGGAGGGGGATTGAACCCAGGGCCTTCTTACTGAGTGACATCCCCAGCTTTCAGGGTTTTTTGTTTTTGTTTTTGGGAGGGAGAAAAGCTGTTCCCTATGTTACTCAGTGTCCCAGGTTGGGCCCAAACTCAAACCCTCCTGCCTCAACCTCTGGAGACTTGGGATCAGGACTGTACCACCCCATTGCGCCCACCGATTGTTGTCCCCGAGGGTGGAACTGTTTGCCAGCTATTAGGAACCCCGGGGGTTCCTCCCACAACTGGGTACAGCGGAAGCCAACAGGCCCAGACGCTGTCTGGAAAGAGGAAGCCCAGGCGGAAGCGGTCTGGAAAGGTGGCATGGGAGGAGGGACGGAAGGAAGTCCCCTTCCCGGCGAGGCCGTGGCCTCTGCAGCGCCCTGTCCCGGGATGGGCTCTAGGCTCTGTGGCTGCAAGGCTGCTTCGAGGTCCCAGCGCAGCCTGGCTGGGCTTGTGGCCTGGCCTGGGACCTGGTGCTGTGCAGCTCCCTGCTAGGTGCGAGGTGGCACCCGGGGCAGCATTACCCCTGCTCCCTCCTCCGGTCCCCTGTCCAGGTCTCCTGAGGCCCCCGGGAGCCCAGGAGGACAGGAGGAGGAGGAGGAGGAGGCGGCGAAGGCAGGCACTGCTGCGGTTCCTGCTGAGCCCAAGGCTCCAAGCACCAGGGCCGCGCCCTGCTGTACCCTTGGCCTTGTTCCCCAGAGCCTGCTGGTGTTGGACACTCTAGCTTTGTTATTTGATCTTTTAGTTTTGATTAACACATCCTTTGTTTTATTTTATTTTATTTTATTTTTGAGACAGGGTCTTGCTGTGAGGTTCAGGACAGCCTTGAGCTGACTGTGCAGCCCAGGCTGGCCTCCAACTGGCAGAGACCCTCCCACCTCAGCCTCCCTGGTGCTGGAATTAGAGGTGTGCAACACCACGCTGTATGATTAACACATCTTAAGTGGGTGTGTTAGTGGGACTCAGGGTGCTGCCTCAACCTACGCTGGTCAGGCCCGGCCTCCTCTGTCTGCCCCACCTCTCTTGACCTCCTCTTCTAATCACCACTCTAATTCAGATCACTTCCCATAGGAGAAGGGACAGCAGTCCTTGTCGATCAGCATCTGGCTTATGTCACTTAACACAGAGGCCTGCAGTCCTACCTACCAATTCTGCACGTGGCGGGACTGCACTCTTTTTCCTGGCTGAGTAGTATTTCACCATGTCTATCCACCTCGTTTTCTTTACCCATGTATTTGTCGGCGGCCACCAAGCCTTATTCCACAGCTCAGCAGTTGTGAACAAATCTGCTGCCTTGCCCAGTGTTCTCAGTACCTCAGCTATTGGTGATGGACCCGACACAGGGGCTGTAGTTCTTCCTTCCTTTCTACTCCACCTTGTCCCCCCGGGACCCCAGCTGCTGCCAGTTATGGGGCAACAAACTCCCCTTGCCAGGATGACCGTCAGGCTTCTGTTGCAAAATGAGAAAAGGAAGAGTTCTCTCGAAGGATTTCAGTGGAGCCTCACACACTTCCTTCCTCCCTGGGGCGTTCCCCAAGCCCCTCCTTGAAGGCCCCAAGAAACGAATCTCTAGTGATGTCTCGGGGCGGAGGGGCAGCCCCTGGCTGCAGCACGGAGGGAAACCCTTTCCGGCATCCTTCTGCAGATGCCAGCCCAGGCCAAGAACCTCAAGGCCAGTGGTGTGTCCTCCCTGCCCCCACGCAGGACGCATTAGGGTGGAGCAGGATGGCGTGGTGTGGGGACAGATGGCCACAGCTGGAATCCGGCTCACCCACCCTGCTATACCTACCTGCTGATTTTTTTGGGGGGGAGAGGAGCGACTCAGCCCACCCTGGGGGTGGGGCTGGCGTGGTATATGGTGCTGGGGATCGAACCACGGTCCCTGCACACTTGCCTAAGCTTGCCTAAGCAGACGCTTTAGAGTGCTGAGCTATCTCGCCAGCCCCCTACCTGCTGATTCTTCTCCACTGCCTGCTCCTGGGAGCTCTCCTGGCTCGCAGGGGTCCTGGGTCAGTGCCAGAGGCCAACCTAGGCAGCGAGACTGGGGGAGACGGGAGCCTCCTGCCTCAGCCTTAGCTCGGCAGCGCGGTCTCCAACAGACCTAGAGGGAACCGCGCCTCAGGAGTTTGCAGATAACACACTGTGCCTCAGCCCTTAGCGACAGCACGGGCGACCCGTTCCAGTGCTGGTGGCACCAGAGTAATAATGACCAGTGTCACAGTGCAGCCGCTGGACCCATAATCCCTGGGATTGTGCCCTGCCCGGCCATGCCCAGCACAAAGGAGAAAAGTACAGCTGGGTCACACTGGCTCTGGACCCCACAGGCCACATGCCCAGGGGCCACCCTGCATCACCTGTGGGCTGGGGCTCCTCGGGTCCCCTCTGAGCACCCCACCCTCTGTCCCCTGTCCCTCTGTGACCCCCAGCTCTCCCGTCTCAGCTGAAGGCCCAGGCACCCCCGATAGGCAGTCTTCCTGCCTCTGCCTCTGCTTACCCCTGCCTTGCCCTGAGATGCCCCCACCAACTGTGTCCCTGGCCCCTGCCCCGGGTAATAATTACGTGAATGGCTTGGTTAACAGGGTGAAAGCTGAGTTAGTGACTGCAGGAAGGCCACTCCTGAGGCAGATCAGAGGCGCCCAGAGGAACGCACCAGGGTACTGCTTTCCTGGCTTCTCTCTGCACTCCAAGCTGTGCCCCCAAATGCTCCCTACCGCTGTCCCCTCTGGGCCTGGGCTGCCAGGGGACCCTGCTGGTCCTTCTGCCACTGCAAGCCCTGGCTTCTCAGGGGTCCCTCCCTTCGCCCCCCCCCCATTTGGCCTCCTTGCTCTGAGGCCTATCTCAGCTCCCATGAGCCCCTGCAGGTCCTTCCTGAGCTGGGCAAGGCTCTGGGGACCCTGCTGTCCAGGAGGGGACCGACTCATCCTGGAAGTCGGTCTGGGGGGTAGGGGAGGTAGGCCAGGAGGTAGCACGCCTGAGCTGCCTGTCTCTCTTTGGCTTTTTCCTCGGTCTCCCCAGGATGTCCCTGAGGGCAGCCCGGCCTGCTTGCTGGGCATCCTGGGGAGCCATGGAGCTGTGTGGGTCACCCACACCATTCTGCTTCCTCTGGGGCCACCTGATGACCACCTTGTCTGGCTGTCAGACAGTGTCCACAGCTCCTAGTACTGCTGTTGGCTGTGGTCTGTGCCGTGCTGTCCCCAGCGGACCTCAGGCCAGGCTGGCCAGGAGAGCAAGAGCAACTCAGGACAGTGAGGTGCTCCACACCTGGCCATTGGGGGCCGCCCGCTGACAGGCTACGGAGGCAGCCAGCCGTGGCCCGGCCTGGGCCCCTCCGTGACTCTTGCTGGGGGAGGGCTCCACTGACCTCTGCCTCCGCCACACCCCAGCCCTACGCACTCACAGCCCTAGGAGACAGCGCAGCTGAGGTCACCTCCCGAGCTCCGCCCAGGCCTTGGCTCTGCGCAGGGTCCCGCGGCACACAGGCCTGTATCTCAGTCTGAGATCACGATGGGCCAAGCAGAGCAGAGCAGCCGTGGAGGCGGAGACAGCTCGCACCTCCAGGCCTCGCCGCCATGCGGGTGAGCAGGGCAGGCCGCTGCGGGCACCCTGGCTCTGCGCTGCAGGCCCCGGGCGGTCCCGCTCCAGGGCCTCTGCGGCTCTGCCTTGCACCAGATCTCGGTGGTCTCGCACTAACTGCGCTCACACCTGCACCTTGGGGCCTGGGGACCAGCGTGCAAAGCCTCCCTGGGTACTTCTGAGCCCTGACGCCCTCCCGGCCCGCCCTCCCAGCCCGATAACACATGCACGTAGCTGCTCCCCAGCCGCCTAAAGTAACCAGTCCCGTTTCTGTGCCTGTCACCCCATGCTGACATAAATATTTGTGCTGTCCAAAAAAGTATTTTAAAATGTAAACGGCAAACCCAAATATTTATTCATTTGAAATACAAAAATGCCTTAAAACACCAAGTCAATGTAAATGCACAAAATACGCTTTCTCATTCTGGTCAATGTTAGCAGATAAAATAAATCAAGATGGCCAGGCGCAGGCGCACACGCCCGTATTCTGGCTATTCTAGAGCCTGCGGCAGGACAATTGCAAGTTCTAGGCCAGCTGGGGCAACCTGGCAAGACTTTGTCTCAAAATTAAGATCCTAATACTCATAAAAGGGCCAGGGGGTGTTTCTCAGTAGCAGAGCATCCCCGGGTTCAATCTCCAGTACCAGCAAAAATAAAATCGGAACATCCATACTAAAATGTGTGCACTTTAGAAGCTCAAGCTTGAGGTATAAAAGCGCAGAGAAAGACAAACTACTTGATTTTACTTTCAAAGCAGAATCTTAAAGTTGGCAGTATCATAACGTTCCAGACGGCAGCCGGACATGGTGGTGCAGGCCTATGATCCCAGTAAGCAGGAGGCTGAAGCGGGAGGATCCCCATGAGTCCAAGGCCAGCCTGGGCTACATAGCGAGTTCAAGGCCAGCGTGGACTACACAGAACAAGAAACAAAAGGTCGCGTGTTTTCCAGACCAACTACTGCCGCTGGGCACAGTGAGATGACAGATCTGCGCGATATCCTCGTGTTTTCTGCTGACGAGGCTGCTGGCCTTTTTTTCAGGGACTCTGTGGTCTTCCGTTTAGAAGGAGCCATCGCTCTTGTTTCCAAAGCAACTCTGGTTGGTCTTGAAGCCTTGTTTTATCTGCGCAGAGGAGACTCTGACGCGGCGTTTCCTGTGTCAGTTTCAAAACCGTTGCGTTGGATCCACACGTTAGGATGAGTGTGGCTGTGGTCAGCGTTGTGCTTGTGACAGCTTCGCTCGGTCTGCGGTGGGCGGCGTCGGAGGGGCCTTGGGACACTGTTGTGGTGATTTTAGCCATTGTCATGGCCTCAGCTGGGAAGCGTCCGGTGCATGGAGGGGAGGGAAAAGCCAGGCCCGGCTTCCACGGTGACCCACTCACAGCCACCTCATTCCTCAGTGTCTCCTCTCAGGGGCCCCATCCTTCCCACATCCTGTCACCTTCTCTGTTGTTTCTCCTGTCTCTGACTAAATGATAAGGGTCCTTTAAACCATATAGGACTGCGAGGCACACACCTGTAACCACAGAGCTCAGGAGGCCGAGGCAGGAGTGTCACCATGAGTTTGAGGCTAGATAAGACTACACAGCAAGCTCCTGTCACGAAAAATGAAAACAAAGCAAATGTACCACAATGCAGTGGGGACACCTTAAAAATTGGTCATTTCTCCTCCGAAACTATCCAGAGTTCAAATCCCCAGTTGTCTCACACTTTATTTTTTTTATCTTTATAATGGCTTGTTTGAAATTTTGGATTTTTATTGTTGTTATTATTGTTGTTGTTGAGATAGGGTCTTACTATGTAGTCCAGGCTTGCCTTGAACTCACGATAATCCTCTTGCCTCAGTCTCCCCTGGGCTGAGATGGCAGGCGTGCCCTACCACACCCACTGGAATTTTCCAATTTTCTTTAAAAATTTTAAAATAAAAATTATGAAGCAAGCAAAGTGTGCCACGCGGGCCCCCAAGCGTGATATGTGTGAAGGCCGTGGGGCAGCCCCTGGCCAGAAGGACCGACCCCAGGGCCCGGGCCAGCAGGACAGGAAAGGTCGGGAGCGGAAGTGAGTCCGTCCTGGAAGGCGCTGTGCAGTTGTTTGTACTCGGCCTGGAGCACTGGGCAGGTGGAGGAGGTGACGTCTCAGGCACAGGGAGGCTGGGGAGCCCCTAGGCTCAGCGACCCTCAGGGAGGACCAGCCCCAAGGTATTTTTCTGTCCATAAACACATGCAGTTCCGAGTGCTACAGTTTTATGTAGATACTATTCAAAGAGTCGCCTGACCCCTGACCTGCTCTTTTAATTTAACAGCTTGTCTTGACACTGTTTCCTGTCTGTTATCCTGGCTCTGTAACATTTTCATAACCATGCGTGGACAGATAGACCATGACTTACAGCTCTAGCTCTCAGCCCAGTTTTGTCTCCGCGAGCGCAAGAGATATCACTCTGATTTTTACCAGATGTGAAGTAACGGCCTAGCGGTAAATATTTAGAATAGTTGGGATTGAACATAAAAAGGTTCAGTTCCCCCTGCTGAGTCCTAAAGCCCAGCTGAGAGGTCACCATGGCAACCGTTGCTACAGCACCAGCCAGGGAGGTGGGCAAGAGTCCTAGGCCGTTTAACAAGCACAGCGCAGGAGGGACAGAAGAGGGCCTGCCTCATGGGCTGGGGGACAGCGGTGACAGTTTGGCCAACCTGGACTGAATGCTTGCTATCTGGCAAATACCTTGGTGTTTTGTTGTCACAAGAATCACTAATACCTACTTCCTGTTGCTTGGAATGTGATTTTTTTTTTTTTCAGACTGGGCCACCCATTATAGTCCAGGCTGGCCTCTAATTCCCAGTGATACTCCTGCCTCAGCCTCCCCTGTGCTGGGATGACAGGTGTGTGCCAGGTGTATGTCATT
>NDGN011477795.1:0-23530 GCA_002564285.1 Tympanoctomys barrerae
TTGATCAGAATCCTGTCTTGTCTCCATTTCTCGTGTCTCCTGTCCTTTGTCCCCTCCTCAATTAACTAACCCGCTGGCTCGGGACATATCAGCCTCAAGAATCACGGCCAGCACGCGCTGGGCCCTTGGGCGCCACTGACTGGCATTCCCTCAAGGTGTCCTAGAAATCGCCTTCAGTGCCCTTTACACACTGGCTCCAGGTTTTGGGGTTTCCTCTGCTGCTGTGTCCCAAGTAACTTTGCCCAAACATCACAGCAAACTCAGAAACCAACCTGTCTGGAAGTGATTCCCTCAAGAGGGGACAGGGGACAGGAAGGCACAGACCTCCACAGTGAGAATGCTGCTGCTACAGCTCGTCAGGTCCTTTGCCTGGTACGAGGGGCCTACGGGAGCCTCCCTGGTGGGCTGGTCTCCAGGCCGCCCGTATCACTGGTCCACTCCGCTCCTGTGCTGCATCCTCCACCTCTTAGTGCATCACCCCCAACGTCTCCCAGAGATCTGGAAGCCTCTGCTCCTTCTTTACAGATCTCGATAGTCCCCTTTCCCACACAGGTCTGCTTTTCACCTTCAAGTCCTGAGGGAAGCTCCACAGAGCATGGGGTTTCCTCTTTATCAAGATGCACACCCCTGAGAAGGCCAAAGCACCATCTCACTGTCCCTTTGATCCACTCACTCACCAGTCCTTTCTGGAGAACAGCAGGAGGTCATGCATACCCAGGGTAGGCACCTCAAGACCATGAGGAGCTCTTCCTGAGGGGGGCACAGGTGACCCCCATGCATGGAGCTTGTCTCAGAAGTCCCCCCTTCCACTCCTTGAGGGGGATGCTATTATCTGCCAAGACTCTCAGCTGTCCTGAAACTTTTCCGTTATCTTCACAATTTTGACCTTAGTCTCTGTCCTTTTTCTAAGCGTCTGTTTCTCTGTCTTTCCATTTGTCAATTTATCCATCCATCATCCATCATCCATCCATCCATCATCCATCCATCCATCTATCTGTCCATCATCCATCCATCCATCACCCATCTCTCCATCATCCATCCATCTACCCATCCATCATCTATCCATCCATTATCCATCTATCCATCTACCCATCCATTATCCATCCATCCATCTATCCATCATCCATCTAATCCATCATCCATCCATCCATCCATCCATCCATCTCTCCATCCATTCACTCATCCATCATCCATCCATCCATCCATCCATCCATCCATCCATCCAAGCACTCATCACTCCATGCCTCCATCATCTATCCACCCACCCACCCACCCACTCAACCACCCTCCATCTGTCCATCCATTGCTGTGGTCATGGTTTCTCCCACCAGACTGTCAGCTCTAAAACAGGACCATGTGCCACCTGTCACCATGGTATCTACAGCACTCCATCCCACACTGGCACGGGACCAAGCTCAAGCACCTGCTGAAGGAGCAGACACCACAGCCCACACTCCTGCCAAGATCTGGTGAGAGTCCCCATTTCCCACTCTGACACTTAGGACTTCTTCTCTGGCCCCACCTATCTCTCTCTAAACTCATGCTCTGTCCCCTCTTGCTCCGAGCTTTCCCAGTCTCCTGGGCTGTTGGCCCCGTTCCTCTGTGCTGCCAGGCTCCACCCTACTCAGTCACTGTACCGGTTTCTTCCCTGGCCTTCAGGCTTCTTCTCCGGAGCCCCATCCTCTCCCAGCCCCAGGGTCCCTCTGCCCCACCCGACATCTCCTCTCCTCTGCTCCCTGCCTATGTCATGTTCCCCAAACATCCAGGCCCTTGTTTTGAAGCTTCCGATCCCCCCGCTGCCCCGGGCAGCAGCAGCTGCAGGCCTTTAACCTTCACAGTTGCGCCAGAGGCAGCCACAGCATCTGCAGCACACCAATGCCAGAGCTGCCGGCTGGCATGGGCTCACCTCCTGCCTTGTGCAGTTCGCCAGCCAGGCCACAGCTGGGTCTCTCCCCCTGTGCCACACACAGGTACACAAGCACTTTTCTGGGTCAAAAGCCTATAGAGGTCATTGTAGTCTTAAGCAATCTAGGAATTCAAACTTCAGAGCTAAGAGCCATGACAGAGAAAGGTTCCAGGCTCCACACAGTGCCCTCCACAGGGGGCCTTTCATGGCGGGACATTCCTTACCGCCAGCCTCAGCTGTGCCCTGGAACTCGGGCCCCTGGGTGGCCTGGGACTGTTGGCCGTGCTCGGCCACCATCCTGCCCACGCCGCCGCCTCTCAGCCGCTGCCCAGAAGGCAGATCCGCCCTGCTTTAGTCAGGACAGGTCATCCTCTCCTGGAAGCTGCCGGAGCTCTGCTGCAGCTGCACCCGTCGGAGGCGGGGGCTCTCCCTCCTGACTTCAGGGGTCGGCGGCGTGCTAACTCAACCGTGTGCCCTCAGGGTCAGACCTGAATGAGACGGCCACACGGGAGGTGGGGAGGCCAGCAAAGCACAACCGAGCGAAACGCGCTGCCCTTGGCAGGAGGGAGAGGGCGGAAGCTGGCCTTGAAGCTGGAGGCAAGAGTGCTGACAGAAACGTCCCAGAACTCTCCACACAGCTGGCATGTGGTGAACTGAACAATCAGATATCACTGAAGTGATCAGAGCTCGCAGGACCAGCCAGGTTGGCTGCAAGCCTGTCCTCATCACCAGGCCTGCAGGGAGAGCTCGGTGGCCGCCGGGGGGAGCGTGCTCGCTTCTCTGCAGTGCAAGGGGGAGGCCGCGCTCCCAGAAGAGCTCTTGGGAAGGGCATTCGGAGAGCTGCCAGCACTGGGAGGGGCAGCCGCGTCTCACAGCCTGCACCCCTGACACTGGCGGAGAGCAACTGGGAAAGTAACCCAGTCCATGGGCCACGGGTGTGTTCTTGGGCAGGATGGCGCTTGACCCAACCAATGGATAAAGCAGAGAATGAATCAATTCAGCAAAACACTGCTCCAGAATGCACTGCAATGGCGACAGGTCACATAGGGACAATTGACAAGAGACCGAGCTCCCGGAGGGCAGAGGGCATGGGGACAGTGGAAAGGTGGAATTACATTCTGCGATCACACAAACCAAGACTGAAACTTAAAGTCAACACGACCGTTGGTCAGCCTGAAAACACCAGTGTGGAGCCCACATACAGACACTGGGGCCCTCAGAAGAACGGGGTTCGGAGGGCCTGGTGGGGCAGGGGGCCTGTGCCCACAGGTGGAGCTTGCCCTGCTGACTGCAGGCTTTGCAGCCGGTTGCTTTGCAATCAGTGACTTTGAACTCGCTTCTCCTCCAAAGTTCCTGCAGTCTCTCCGAGCACGGGCAAGCTGGGCTTTACACTGACACAGTTCAGTACACATGCAGCTTCTGTTCCTATTGTTTTTCTTGCGAATGTCACAGAAACTTGACTCAGGAAGAGAACGAAGCTAACATCTTATAAGGTTTCCACACTCATTCGTGGAGAATGAAAGCCTGACTTGGGGAAAGTAAGTAGAGGGAAAAGAGCAAAAGAAGAGGCAAAAAGAAGGTGAAGTACGAAGAAGCCAAGACAGGGCAGTGACAGAGGGCACAGCAGAGCTACCGCAGCAAGCTGGAAGTTGGCAAGAAGCCGCTCTTCAGTGGGGCAGCAGGATCTGAGATTCCACCTCCCCAGTTTGACCAGGAGGTCTGGGCCCGACCGTGCTACCCAGGGTGGGCTGGGGAACCAGGGCCCTTGGGTAGCGGGCAGGGGTGACTGCAGGGGCGCTGGAGAGAGGGCCCTCTGGCCACGCAACCTGCGCAGTGATTGATCCCACTTGAGTGCTCAACGCAGGGGACTCCACGTGTACACCCTCGTCAGCCTCCTGCGTGACGCAGAGGGAGTTGCCGGGAAGAGGACAGAGGAGCCTGGGGTCTGTCTGGGCTGTGCTGGCAGCTTTCTATGAACCCATGATTGTATACTTTGAAATAAGAGGCTTAAATGACTTGAAGGAAAACAAAAGCAGAAAGAAAGGCGAGCCTGACAGCCAGAGCCAAGGCCCTCAACTGCTAATCCTGCAGAGCTGCTGTGTCCGGCTCTCTGGGCTGGGCCGGAACCAGCACCACGGGGACCCACGGACCACGATTCAGTGTAGGCTGCCTTAGGATGGGCAGACCCTAAGACCGTGCCCTAGGTGGGGCAGAGGATGCCACCCCGCCGCACACTGTCTGAGCAAGAATCCCGACGACCTGGGGGCCAGGCAGGATAAGGGGGTGGAGGGCCGGCAGGGGGATGGGAGCAGGCTGGGCACAAGGCTGCCGTCGGCCGCAGCCCTCAGCGAAGGCCGGTGCAAAGGCTGCGCAAGGCTGGCCGCAGATGCCTCGAGGGGCTGAGCTAGGACGATGTTCCTTGCACTTGATGACAGATGAAAGGTGTCACTCAAGCAAAGTCCCTTGTCTAAAGGGACATGGATTCATATTTGGCCTGTTGCAGAAGCGAGAGCCTCTGCTGCTCTTTCTTGTGAAAGGAACTTCTTTCTCTCCTTTTTAATGATTTGAGTCACTCACCCAGATTAAATGCCTACTCTCAAGGGCTGTCTCTCTCGCTCCACGCCCCCCTCAGCATCTCGAGGGGCCCTAATGAGGGGACCCTGATTTAAAGTTAGAGGAGTGGGTAGGCGGAGGGCCAGCTGCTGAAGAGCTCACAGTCACCGCTGGCCCCTGCATCCCCAGGCAGGCGGGCGAGCACTCTGTGTTGGAAACGTGGCAAGGGAGGAAGCCACAGTGTGGTGAGAGGTGGCACTTCCCAGGGCTAGCGAGCATGAATAGCTTCCTAGGGTCTGCCCCTCACTTGGCCCAGAAGCACTCTGGCCGCCTGCTGCCACACGGTGCAGAGCTCTGGACGCTTCCCCCTCCGAAGAACCTTCCATATACCCTCGCCTCAGCTCCCTGAACTGTCTGTCTAGCCCCGGCCTCTCTATCTCCTGCTTATGAGAAGTATGCAGGCCACTGAAGCCGCCTTCGGCTTGCAGAATTCCAGAGCCACTCCCTCCAGGAAGAGGCCTGCAATGAGAGCACGGCATGTGCTCCCCACGCGGCTCCCCAGACCCAGTTCCCTGGCCTCTGACTCTTCTCAGGGGACCACCATGACGCTGACAGCCAAACACAGCTCTCTAAGACGCCGAGGACCTGCTCCAGAACCAGTGCCAAGGCCACCTCCGATGGTCCCTCTAGGACCTGGGATGCAGGAGCAGAGCACGGTAACCCTGCTACTGTGCTCAACAGGGCGGTGGCTGTCACCTGTGTTTCCAGAGCACTGGAACCACCCCATGATTTTATCAGAAACCACCACAGCGTGCGTTGGCAGGGCGTGAGGCTGGAACCCTGCACACTTCCGTGGGAATGGCAAAGGATGCAGGTGTTTTGGAGGACAGCTGGGCGGTTGTCTACCGAGCTACACAGAACTATGGTAGGACGCGCAGCTCCACTCCTGACACTGGCACTCCCACACCCGCGGCAAGCCATCAGGAGGGCCCTGGCTGCCCTGACCTTGCTTGTGCTGCCCCTGGTCCCTGTACAAGTGGGCCTCACCAGGGGCCGCAGGCGGGGGTGGGAAGAGTGTACCCCGCCCCCACAGCGAGGACTCCAGGTGCCTATGGAGTCGTTCAGGGCAGAAGCCAGAGCCAGGGTAGCACAAAACAGGCAGGGCCGGCGGCCTGCCTCCTTCCCGGTCACTCTAGGGATGGACACAAGGTCCTGAAAGACCACGCTCGTGGTCTACTGCAAGAGCAGCGGCCAGGCCAGAGAGCAGCTCTTGGCAGTCGTGACCTGCACAGCCTCTGTGGCTCCCAGATCTGGGGACGCACTTCCTGCAGGTCACATTAATGTCTTCAGTGATGTTCCCATTGCCTACGGGCCTGGAAGTCACCCTGGGCACACCGTGGAAACCCAGAAGTGCAGAACTCGCTGCGCTGAGGGTGTAACGTGTGTGGGGTTCTGCAGGCCCGGCCGAAGCGCCTTGCCGAGGCTGAGGCCTTCCACTGGACTTCTTACGCCTGAGCCAGTGCTGTGTCCCAGCGCCCTTCCTCACGCCTGCTGCGAGCAGCCTCCTCCTTTGTTCTCTTGAACAGGAACGCTCATCTGAAGTTATGTTATTGGAGACCGAGCAAAGGACAAGACTCTGAGCCGGGCCTTGGCGTGCGGTGCGCACCCCGGGAGTCGGCTATGGCATGCGCGTGCTGGCGCGTCCAGGCAGATCCGCGGTGGCAGTAAGGCTTGCTGTTCCTCCTGACAGCCACCCCAGCAGCCTTCAAGATGCCAGCTGGAGCATCCTCTGCTGTCAGACAGAAATAATCTATTTTGGTCCAGAGCCACACTCTGGCTCCTTGTGATATTTGAGATGTGCCACCTTGTAGTATCCTGCCACGCCAGGGGACACCTTGCAAGGATTCGCACCCACACTTCCAATCCCGGAGAAGAGCATGTGTCACCTGGCCTGCCCTTGGCCACTGACCTCAGAGCACTGGCTGCTAATAACAGGTGGCTGTGGAAGCCAGCTCTGTTCTGGGGATTCCTGAGTACTGGCCCGAGGGAATCTCAAAACGTTACACACTAATTTCTAATTGCACACGACTTGTTCGATATGAGGGTGAGAATGGTGGTAAAGATCCACTTCCAAGTAACACAGACAGAGATTGGGAACCCACAGCTTGCTGCCTGAGGCCTGAGGCTGGACGGCATAGGCTACCACGGCCATGCCTTACCCTGTCTGTGCTCACCTGTCTGGTGCCAAGCTGAAGCACAGCTTTAGGCTACCAGCACCGTGTGTCCGTGTCCCAGGACCTTGGCACCTTCTGAAGGGGCGGCAGGGAAAACCAGGCTGTAGATGGTGAGGCGCAGCTTCACTCTGTGTCACGGTCCTGCACAGCATGCCACGGCACTGAGCATCGGTCACAGCAGGGTGGGCACACCAGTGCCATGCTCCCGCCCACAGGCTGCTGCGTGGACTGGGGTGGTGGCCTTTGCTCTTCTGCAGCCGAGTCCTTTCTTTCCCATGCCCCCCCCCACCATCCACCTTGGTTAATGCCGGAGAAACTGCGACCGTCATAAGTGATCATTATTAACAGGTTTCCCTGTAATTGGAAGATAAACCTTCCAACTTCATCCCTGTCTCAAATTCATCTTTAACTTAAAAAGAAATATCAATAATTAAAGCCAACCGCATGAGGCACAGCAACATATGTGGAGGGCAGATAAGAGCCACTAGCCCTTTGATTAGGGCTCATTTTTGCCTTGGGGAATTTTAATCCCTAGTCCAAGCTTTTATTATTTTTTCTTTATTTCTTTTCTGGCATCACCAAGTGCGCAGAACACTCTGTGTACAGCCTTCCCTGATGGCAGCTCCCAAGGGTGTGGCCTACTTCCAGGGTGGTCGGGCCTGTGCAGAAAGCCACAGGGAGCTCCATGTTCCACACTGTCTGTCCTTCCCTTGCTCCTTCTATCCAGCTTCGTAGGACAAGCACGTGCCGTCTCCCAGCTCCAGGATCCTGCAAATGAGGCAGGCAGCTGCCTAGGGTTTGCAGCTGAGGCCGTGCAGGCCTGGGCTCCTGCCTGCCTGCTGCAGATCAGAGGCAGCTCCTGCAGAGAGCCTGGACAGCCTTTGAGAAGTCTCCCTGGTACACGCTCATGAAGCATTTATCAGGCCCCCATGGTGGGCAGCAAGCTCCCCGAGATGGTGACGGAGAGGTGGGAGGAGTGTATGGCCCGGTTCTCTCGTAAGGGAACTGCAGGCTGTGGAAGGGCAGGACTCTGTTGCCCAGGCCTTCCTTCACCGCGACTTGGCCAATGCCCTTCTGAGGCAGGTGGTGAGAGAGAGTCGGGATGCAAGGGTGAGGTGCTCTGCGGCCTCCTAGGACTCGGGCTTCTCAGCTTTTTGTGGCCCTCAGACACCGGCTTCTCTTAGTGCTGGGCCCCTCTGCAGCTGCACCCACACAAATGCACATGATGAGGCACCCACGGGCCATATTCTGGATGTTTGCTCTGAGGTACAGTGTTTTCCTGTCCTGGGCTCCTGGCAGGGGTGGCACCCCCACCCGTGCTCCCTGCCTTTAATGAACACCACAAATCTTGGCTCCCTAGGGTGCCCGCGATGTGCTCCAACACAGGGAGGCACGAGGCACTTCATGCTGGTGCATGATCAGAGGCCTCGCCTTAGCCCTGGGCTGGGGCACGGGAAGGTGTCCATCCCAGCACTACCCAGAACACAGCACCTGTGGCTATCTGGGATGCCATGGTTGCCTGTCACCACAGAGAGGGTCTTAGTAATGCAAGGAGAGCACAGAGCTCAGCAGAAGGGTGGAGGCTAGGCTGGAGACTGCTGTCGGGGCTCTGGGAGAAACCTCCAGGGCCTGCACCAAAGAACAAAGTGCGGTGAGGATTTCCTGAGAGGCAGCGCATGCTCTGTGTGGGGGGCGGCCAGCCTGCCTGGAGCAGAGGGGCCCAGGAACAGGGCCATGACGCTTCCCGCCCTGCTCCAAAGGCGAGCCGGGGTGGGGTGACAGCATGTCCTGGGATCTCCAAGTCTGTTCTGACACCAGTTCTCTGACGTCTGGAGTCTGAGCATCTGAACAGTGTCTGATGATAGAGTCAGGGTCCAAAACCCCCAAACAAACACAGAAATCCTGGAAAACAACATCTCACCCAACCCTGCTTTCCCTCTAAACTGACGCTGATTTCATGGCTTTCAGGCTTGTTTCTGCTCGTCTGCTGGCGTTTGGTTCCCGAGCTAAGTAGATGGTCGTTAATCCTGACCCTAACACAGCCCAGCGTTTCTGGAGCTTCTTACTCCCACACGAGCTTTTTGGAACACACAATCACACAGACTGCTCAGCGTGGTGGACGCTGCAATGTGAGTCCTTAATAAAGATGCCAAGCTGGTTCAGCAAATGTCAGAGATGCCTGATGTCACGGAGAAGGAAAACAATCCCATTAAACATTTGAGTGCTGAATGAGTGTACTAATTAAACACAGAGTGACACAGATTTGTCCCAAACATCTTTCTCTCCATGCTGTCATGTTGACAGAATCAGATCAGGCTTGGGATTGGTGCCCCAGAACCCCTGATGCTATCAGAATAATCTTTAAGAGGTCCGGCACCATTGGGGGAGACCCTGCCTTACCAGCCTTGTTGTGCAGATTCATTAAGGCCTTGTTTCTGCCAAGGTCACCAGGCAACTGGGGTGCACAGGGAGGCCCCCTGCTGGGACGCAGACTCAGGCCCCTCCCCCACGGCTTCTGGGCCTTCCAACTTACAACACACAGCCAGCTGGGCTCAGTGTGTCTACATGCAGGTGTGTGGCGCTGGCCAGCTGGTCCCTTGTCTCGGCCTTACTCGGGGCCCACTCATGGCGAGGGCAAGCTCCCGGTTCCCTGAGGGCGCTGCAGCCCTGCTCCTCCAGCCCTCTGCTGATCCGCATCAGCCCGCTGGCTCATCCAACAAACCAGGACTCCTGCACTTCCTGCTCTCTGCCCCAGAGCTACCCACTCCCCCTGGGATAGTTCCTCTGAACTATTTCTCTCTCTTGAAGTTGCCACCGTCTTTCCCTGTCTTTGTCCTGTCATCATGTCAGGAGTCTTGACTCTCTTTCTGCCCAGGTTGGCCCCAAAGATGCCATCTCATTGCCCATACCTACAGGTGTTGGTGTCCATCTGATGACACAGCCGTTCTCAGACACCTGGGATTCTGCTGGAATCACCATTTGGGGAGCCCGAGGGGGAGGAGGCCGACTTCCTCATGGATGCTAAGCTGACATGCTGGGTCTGTCTGAGAGTCCAGAAGCCCTAAGACCAAGGAGCCCTAAGTCCCCACCTGCCCCAGGGTGGGATCCAGAGAGTGGATGCTTTGGGCTCAGTAGTCATTAATGTGGCATTTAGGATAGCTGTGGGGGAGAACACAGCTCCTCCACAGATGCTGCTTCTTATTTGGACTTGCCTCAGGAAGTCCCTTGGCAACAGTACTTGCCCAGTTCCTGGGTGTTGTCACTGCCGCCACTGGCCCGGCTTAGGATGGCTTTGCATCACATTCACTGTATGCTTTGGGCACCTGGATCTATTCTCCTGATAACCTGAGCTGGGAGCAGTGGATATTCCATTTACGGAGGAGGATATGAGGAAGTGCAGCACCAGAAAATACAAGATGCTTGCCCCAGGACAAAGAATGTACGCCAGATACTGGGTACCAGCTCTGTACCCTGCGGGCTGTGCCAGCCATACTGCTCCAGATGGGGGGCACTCAGGGGGGCTCTGTTTCCTGTTTAGATTCTAGGTTTTATTTTAAAATGCTCTACACTCAGTAATGCACTAAAATTAATCTTTAGGGTTAATGGCCGGTCCCCAGGACTTCACGGTGATGCGTGGGGACTTCCCCAAAGATCAGCTGTGACTTGAACTCAGCAAACAATGCTGACACATGGAAAAGACAAGCCAGCCACTGGACAGGGGTCTCAGTCTCCAGGGCTCTTGATATAGTTGAGCTAATTGTGCAGCTAGGCTTTCTCCAGGTGTTCAGTTTGTTCCTGAAACTGTCTCCATGGTAGTGGGATTTCTAAACGTTCTGGTGGAGGACCATGAGAAGCCCATACCTTCAGTCCTGTTCTGGAGAGCGGCTGGGAAGGGTTGTATGGTGTAGGGAGAAAGGTAGCAGAGGGAACTAGCCAGCGGGCAGACCCAGGAGAGCAACGGTGGACACCGGTGTCCAGATGACATGATGCTCCAGACTCCGAGCGGGCACGAGCACGTGACTGAGGCCCGACCCTCTTCACGCCACAAGTCAGCCTCAGCAGAGTGCTGGGAAGTCCATTTCTCCTTGGGTCAAGTTGTGGCTGTGCACATGACCTCTGAACGCACCCAGACTCCACATCACCAGCAGGGCAGCGATGCCCTGGTAACACTGCTCGAAGGCCCCGCCACCTCCCCGTCAGATCCACCCGCCAGGCACTGTGGGAGTCCTGCCAGGCACAGTCTCATCTTGTCCCCCTGTGAACTTGGTGAGGAGAAGCTCTCGGCCCATCTTATAGACAGGAAAAGAAGGTCTCAGAAGGATGGGCGGTCACCTCCCCACAGGTCCCGGCTGGCATGGCCAGTGGGAATTGGAAAGCAGGTCCTGTCCCCTGCAGCTCTCACCAGAACTCCCCTTGGGGCGTGAGCCACCAACGCCTGGCCTTTGGCCGGTGCTGGTGGTGCTTTGTCATGTCTCTGAGTCAGATTTTCCAACTCCTGCCATCCCAGAAAAGTCTCATGTCCTGCACCTGGAAGGCCCCCGAGAAGGGCTGTCTTGTCCTATTTCCAGCAAACTGGCCCACTTGGTGCATGGCCAGCACGCCTCACTGTATGAGGGGACAGCCACGTGCATAAATCCCGGTGGCCAGCTGGGCCGCTCAGGCAGGCATACCCTCTCAGCGAGCATGCGCACCAAGAGAAACACCTCCCAACACGCCTCGCGCCCACGGGCCTGGACTTCACCGCGAGCTTTGCCACTGCCTGCGTGATAATACCCCTGCGTGGCCTTGAGGATCGATGCAGAGTGCAGGTCTGCCCCCCCAGCACCCCAACCATGAAACAACGCATCAGTTATCACAGTGAACGGCTGGCAGCTGAAGACCTGAAGAGACACTTTTCACATGTGGCTGGGGACACAAGAGTTTTGACAGGCAGCCTATTTTAATAACTATATTTTATACACTTAATCTATTTTTATTTTTAAATCAAACACCTTTGTGTGTTAGGAATCTTCAGAGAGAAGCACACACACTTCGTTCCAAAGAGGGTTTTCATCTGTGTTAAATTAAGAAAACCGTAAAATTAACCAATGTGAATGCTATCAGTCTTCTGAACGAAGCAGCACAGCCACCTTAGAGCTCAGCAACTACATTTTGCTTCCAAAAGGGACCCTGAACTGGAAGGCACACTGACCAGCACATGCGCAGCGCTGCTCGGGGGAACAGCGTGTCCCCTGCAGCTGGGCTCTGGCTGGCCACGTTGCTTCCAACTCCTGGAGGACAGCTTCGATGGAGCTTGCCTGACAGACCTGAGCTCAGCCACTTTGGCGCTCTGATGGACAGCATGGCATTTTAGGCAAATTGACCTGTCCAAAAAAAATCTTTATTACTGAGCTCACGCACAGATGGAAATACAGACTTGACGATGCCGGGTACTGGCTCTGCAATTAACTGCGATGTTCCAGCAGACTAATGAACTTCCACTGCCGGCCCGATCTCTGTCAGCTGAGGAGGCCGGCTGTGCTGAAGATAGAGCTACGGGACACAGACAGCTCTCGACAGCAGTGCTGCAGCAAGCGGTGGGCAGGGCAGCCAAGAAGGATCCGAGGTCGCACGGGTGCGGAAGGTCCCGGGGAAGCCCAGGGCCCACGCTGGAGTCGAGGTCCTCTAGGGCTTTTCCGGACTCCACCTGATGGCAGAGTGTCTGCAGAGGTCTCAGCTCACACTGCTGAGCCCTGACTAAAGAGCCCTGATGGCGCTGCCTTATGAAGTTCACCAGAAGGAAAATTAACAGTGAGTCTGGATCCCTGGGAAACTGGAACTCTTGACAAAGACCCCTGAGCGCCTAGCGTGATGGGCAGCAAGCAGCCTGCCTCGGGATGGCCCTGTGAGAAAGCCTTGCCTGGTGTGAGCTCTTCAGGGCAGCTGGGCTGGCGTGGAACTTCCATGTGATGCGCCAGGACGGGGCACTGGGGACAGAGGTGCAGTCTCGTATCTGGTTCCTGTCATAGCCTGCAGAGCCAGCCCGAGGAACAAACACTGCTGCTCTCCAAAGAGATGAAAGACACTGGCTTACACGGAATGGACAAAATTAAAATACTCCGAGCATCTTTGTTAATGGATTATGGGACACTTTAGCAAGTAGCAACCTTCCCCTCTATCTCGGTTTAATAAGTAGCAAGGAGACGGGCACGAAGATCTACCACCCTCTCACCTGTCCCTCCATTCACCCATCTCTCCACATCGCCTTCGAGTCTCTTCTGCGACAGCACCTGAGGGCGAGGCCCCCATGCTCACAGGACTCACGGCCTACATCTCTCGACCCTTCGTCTTGAGTTCGGGGGCCATGTGGACACCGGGGGAGGACAGCACGAAAGCTGACCCTTCCTAGCTCTGGCCCAGCACAACTGCAGTCTCCCTTCCACCATGGGGCACAAGGGCCGGCCTAGGGCCCCAAAGCCCAGGAGTCCTCAGCGGACCTAGCTGCGTGCTGAGGTGCTCAGCCTCGATGGCAGCGCCCTCCTTTCCTGCTCCGCCATGCCGTCTCCCGTGCTGGGGGGGGCTTCCTGAGACACCTGTGCCCTTTCCCATGAGATACAGCTGCGCCTCACGTGGATGCCCATGGCCGACCACGCTCACGCTCGGGATACACACGGCGAGTGGCTGGACCACTCACTATGCCACCTCACTGCCCCACGCTGGGCTCTGTGCTCTTGGAGGCTGGAGGCCACAGGAGACCCAAGCAGCCTGCGTTGGGTTCACGCAGACACCTGCATGTCCTGGGACCCAAGCAAAGCTCGAACTCTGCTGGTTGGGACATGCAGTCAGCACCAGCATGAGCTGGGATGTTTCCTGAAGCTTTGGCTCTGTGGTGAGCCCAGAGAGCTCCGAACACCGTTTTGTTTTCAGGTTCAGTTTTGGGAATGTGAAATAATTGCTGTGCTTGGGTTTTGAGATCAATCTGAGGGACTGGACACAAGCTGAAGAAATCCTCCAGGTGAAACATCCTCCTCTGGAACACTGGAACAAGAAGCAGGAGAGCAAAGCGTGTGGGGACAGGGACGTGATGGGCTGGAGGCCAGCCCCTGTCCCAAGAGTGTGCCCTCGGGGAGGGTAAAGCTGGCGGGCACACCTGGGCCTGTGCTGCCATGGTCGAGGGCCCCAGTCCCCATGTGGCAGTAGGGTGACAGCAGGGCCTGGCCCTGTTGAGCATTTTGCAGGGGCCAGCACCCAGCCGTGAGGTGACCAGGGCTGCTCCTCGGTCCTGACACAAGCAGGAGAGATTCACCACTCTAAAGAGAGAGGGGCATGGCCCTGTGTCTCTGTGGCGACGGGCAGCCAGTGCTCTAAGCCCTTTGTGTGCTCCTCCTGGCTCCGGCTGCTCAGCACTCACAGGAGAGCTCACCCAGTCAGTCTGGGCCCCACCTGCCGAGGAGTGTCAGTCCCTTGGGGAAAGAGGCAACGGGCTCCACCACTGCTCACACGCGCTAGTTCCCAGTTGCCCGGACACATAGCACGTTCCACGAGACTGCCTGCCCCTGCCCAGGGCTTCCCAAGGCCCTGCTCCCTCTCAGGCACAGTGCTGGAATCTGAACTCCCTTCAGGGGCTGATCTGCAGGTGCAGCTCTGGGCTCTGGGGAGGGAGGACCAGGGCCAGGGCTGAGTCCCAGGCTGAGGGACCTAAGCGGCAGAAACGCACCTCTGGCCTGGGCATCCCACAGCACCGCCCTTGAGCACACCCTATTGGGCTCACCTGCGACTTCCCCGAGCGTGGCTGTGGGCGTGGCCCCTCCTGGGCGCCAGGGTGCAGCGCTGGACAGAGTAGGGTCAAAGTGGGTGGGATGAGACCGTGCATACAGGTGCACATGGCCCATGCAGGCCACGGCTCTGCAGCCTGAAGGCCACGCAGGCAAGCAGTGCAGAGGCGGTTTCTCTGAGGAGGTAGCTTGGATGTAAGACTGAAACGGGGGCGGGTGAGCTATGCAGGAGCTGCCGAGGCCCTGGAGGCTGCCACTCCCTGAACCCACGTCCTGCAGAGGCTGTCCCTGTACACCAGGTCCACTCTTGCCAGGCCCAGCCTCTCTGCTTCTCAGGCCCCATTCAGCCCTCAAGACCTCATCTGAGCACTGTGCCAGACTCACACCTGCTTCCCCTGTCGCCTCGGTGTGAAGGGCCTCATGCACCCAGGCTCCACGGTGACACTGCCTGGAGATATTGTCTGGGACACACACAGCACCCCCCTTCCAGGGTCACCCAGTGCAGGGCACTGTGCTCAGGTGTCCCTGCTTGGCCCTTGTGGGAGGGCTGTGCTCCCCGTTGGAAGTCGGTGCTGTTACCCCAGCACGTACCCCGCTAAGCTCGGGGAGCTTGCCCCTTCCTGGACACCGCCTGCCCCAGCATTCAGCACTGGGAACCCACTGGGGAGATCCGATGGGGCAGGGAATGTGCCTGATGTCTTCTAACCCTGGTCTGCAGAGGTTAGTTCTGAAATCCACATTTGTCAAACATTGAGAACTCTGTCAAGGTCAATTCTAAGTCACTTGAAGGAGTCTCGGCTCCCGAGCCACATGGACAGCTGCAGATGTGTTTGTTTCTCCTCGAAGCTCCTTCCCTTGGGGTCTCTGGATGCTACTGAGGGTGGGCTCTGGGACCTGCTTCACTGCGGGCCCTGAAGCCCTGGTCATGGGTCTTTCTCCACTGAGTAGCGCTAACATGGTGGCCAGAGAGGTAGGTGCTGGGCCTTGTGGCCCCCCACTCTCATCTTTCCTGGTGGCCTCAGGGGCTGCTGTGAACTGTCACTGTCCGATAGGGCATGTGTGGGGCCCTCAGCCTGTGGACAGCATCGAAGCCCTGGCCCAGCACGGGAGGTGGCGCAGCTCTAAGCTCCTGGGCACTTGGACAGTATGTGGGCACAGAGACCTGTCCTCAACAGCCTGCTGCCACCACGGCCACTCCACAGGGCTGGTGACAGTGACAGAAAAAGCGGGCAGCTTGACTGTCCCTAGCTGCCCTGTTGGCACNCCCCCCAACCTAGAAGCCCAAAAAGATCCAGCGGCCCCTATTTTTGTATATGCTAATTTTATAGAAATCATCAATTGCAGTAACCCTCGAATCCCTACATTAATAATTCACAGTGTCTGTGGGGAGATGTAGGACTTGCTGGGCCGAGCGCTGTGCTTTTTCCTGAGGATGCTACGAAAGGACAGGGGAAGATGCCAGCTCGTGAGTCAGCAGTACCAGTCAGCAGTATATTTAGCATGAAAGTTTCCAGCTACCCACCAGCCATTAATTAATTTTTTTATGAACTATGAAGGGAAGAGACTTAAAAGTCCATAAATAAGCTTTGCTTGAGCACGTTGCGGCTTCATGGATTATAAATGTTTTTCATCACAGAATGTTGCTCACTTATAAAAAATGCAAATATGTGAATAAATTTCACATGTACAGGGTTCTAGCCAGTGCATCTTCCTGGAGCCCTCCAGTCCCCCACTGTGGACGGCAGCGCTCCACCCCACTGCTGGAGCTCAGTGGGAAGGATCCTTCTTTTTCATACTAAACTTTGACACATGAGGGTGCTTATGTTTACGTAAAGGATCCAGCCCAGGTACAGACAAGTGGGAGTGATGCACGAGGGTGGGGAGGAGAGGGCAAAGGCACTCCCGGGTCTGAGACAAGAGGACTGCAAGCTGGAGCCCCATTTGGGCCACTGGGTGTGACCTTGTCTTAAAATAAAAAAACAAAAAATGAAAACTGAAACTGGGCTGGGGGCCCAGACCCACACCTTCCCTTTCCAGGAGGTCAGTGCATAAGGCTGGTGTCTGTGTGAAGCGTCTCACCCTGTGACTGCCAGGGGTTCCTTGGAGCAGCCATGTTAGTGGAGGCCCACGTGTGGCGGAAAGGGACTCCTTAGGGACAGGAAAAGTTACCCCAGTTTCAAAAGTCCTGTGCTAGGCAGTAGAGGCTAAGACCAAGCCTGCTTCCTAGAGCACCCTGTTGTGCAGGGCTGGGGTTACGCCCCACCTCTGAGCACATCTGTCCAGGCTCTGCAGGTGACCACTGGGCCAGAGCTGTGGGCATTCAGCAGGCGCAGGGCAGGCAACATGGGTAAAACCTCTATGCTGCACCCGCAGGAAAATCAAGTGCCACTACCCACTGTGACAGAGCCAGCTCATCCCCAGATCCTCTGTTCTGACAGGGCAGTGGAGGTGGCCGTGGACAGCAGAGAGGCTGCTGGGTCTGGTGCGCCCCAGAGAGCTCAGGAGAAAGTTCCAGAGGCGGGAGCGGAAGGGCCAAGCCAGACGAGGCTACAGCTTTCCCTGATGCAAGCTGTTCTCTTTTTAATGTCTTGGGACTAATTATTTCCTTGGTGGTCTAGGAATCCAGCTCATTAGATTTCTTTTTCTTTTGAAGCCTTTTCCCTAGATTTTTATTTCAGTTCTACATTCGGGATTTCGCACAGACAGGCAGTTTAGGGGTGACTCTCCGTGACACCATGCAGGGGTGACGGACAGCACTGTCTGCTCAGTGTGGAGGCAAGGCACGCTTCTCAGGGCACACATGGGGGGAGAGTTGGGGTCCCCACACTTTAGGCTTCCCCCACAGACTGACACGTGCACATGGCCCGCTGTGCAGTGAGGGACAGCGTCTGTGCTGCCTTCAGATGAGCTGCTCCCACCCCCAGAGGAAGCCCCGCTTGCTGTCTGGATGCTCGCTAGGTCGCCCTTAGTCTTCCACCTTTCCAAACATGCATCTGCGAGAGGAAGCCCTGGAGTCAGGGCTGGGCTGGACAGCGGGCTGGGGGTGAAGCAGAGTGGAGCAGAACAAGCAGAAAACTCTGCTTCTTCAGGAAAACACTCAAGGCCGAGGAGAGGTGCACCTGGAACCTGGAGCTGGTGTCCAGGAGCATCTTCCCCTGGGGCTTCTGTGTGCCGGGTGGGCGTGAGCTCTGAGCCTCAGTTGTATCTACCTGCCTGGGCCAGCTGCCTGCTTGAAGTTGCCCGTGTGGTGCACAGCACGGAGGTAATGCTAGCTGCTCCTTACAGGCAGAGTTCTCGGCAGTGGAAATGAGGCCGAAGAAAAGGCCAACGACTCAACAAACTGGGGTGGGGAATGAAGGGGGCAGACACGTGTGGAATCCCTACCTCACACGGAGGCCAAGGCAGAGGTCTGTGGACTGAAGACCTAAGTGTGCATGTGAAGTCAAAGCCTTCCCAGGCCCCACATCAGGCTGTCCATAACTCGGGTAGGGGGGGAATCTTTAGAGAATTCCCGAGGGGGTAAATCAGCAGGAGTGGAGTCACGGCCCGTGTGCCGCGTCAGGCTGCTTGTCATCCCTGAAAGTGCCGCAAGGCTGGCCGTCACTGGTCCTTCCATGGCGCTTTTCACTTGGTGGCCTCCCCACGGTTGACACTGTTAATCAGTGAGTGCCAGACTGCAGCCTTTCCTTTCTCCTTTCCCTTCTTTCCTTCCCTCCCTCCTCCTCCGTCTGTCTGTCTATCTGTCTGTCTGTCTTGTCTGTCTGTCTCTCTCCAGGACTATAGGTTGAACTCAGGGCCTTCACACTGAGCTACACTTCCAGCCCCTTTTGTTTTACTTTTTTATTTTAAGAGTCTGGCTAAGTTGTCCAGGTTGGACTCAAACATTCGATCCTGCTGCCTCAGACTGCCCGAGGGCTGAGATTATAGACACGAGTCGCCAAACCCTCCGATCTGCCCCAATCAACTTTACTTTTAACATCCGAAACACCTTTACAAAGCTGCAAGAATAAGTGAGCAAAAACGAAATTTTAAAAGTGCAAAGTGGAGTACGGAAGCCACAGACCAAGCCAAGCTGTGCAGAGGCGCGTGTTCGGGGAGACGCCGTCAAGAGGCCTGCGGTACGCTGGCACCGGGAGAGTGAGAGGTGGCCGGGCTGGCCGCCAGCTCGCCCAGCGTGCACCTCCTCCCCAGGGCTGCGGCATCGGGTCTCCTTGAGCCTGTGGGTGTCCGCTGCATGTCTGGGGCACTCGCTCCTCACCTCTCTTCAGCCCCTTTTTACCTCCCGTAGGGTTAAACAGATGGCTTTCAGGGTGGGGCTACCACAGATATCCAGATTCTTTTGGAATCTGTTTCAGCTTTATAGTAAATGAAACAAAGCACCCCTCCCTACCACACACGGACAAAACCCCTGCAGACCGCTGCAGCCCTGGACGTGGGCTGCCTAGCGCCACACGTGGAGAGCCTTCACAAAGCGGCGCCAAAGCACCACCACCACCACGCCGGAGCTGCCCTGGCAGAGGCCCAGAGCGGCCCTAGCAGGAGAAGCTGAGCCTTTTCAGTGGAAAAATATCAGCCTCACATTCACAGGGACAAATGCACATGACAGTCGGAAGCTTTAATGTGTCCCCTTGTGCATGGACCGGGCCGAATTCGACACCCCCGACGGTTTGCGAGGCGTGGCTGCAAGCCCCATCTTCATGTCCCGAGCACGTGATGCTTTCCTGGGTCCGAGCAGCCCCAAGACTTGAGAGGGGGGCTGGTGTGCGAGTCGCATAGGAGGGCGCCCTGGCACTGAGCTCCGAGTCTGGCGCTGCCCTCTCAGCCCACTGAAACGTGAGGCTTCGCAGCGTGGCTTCCACGGGGTGCGTCTCGCTGCAGATGCCACAAAGCAAATGCTGCAGCCGCTGCCAGAGGCCCAGCTGCCAGGCCCGGCCCCGGGCGGGGACTGTAGACATCTGCTCCGCAGCAAGGAGGCTGCGTTCCGCCCGGGCCTGGCTGATCGCGCGACAGCTTCATTGGCAACAGCCTCCAGGGACTCAGCTGTGACTCCTGCAGCCTGCTACACGGAACCTCCGCCACGGAGTGATGACTCGGTGCAGGCGGTCAGGCCCGTGCAGTGCCGGTGCCCGACCTGCTGCATAAATGAGGAGCCAGCGTGAGCCGGGACGCGTCACGTCCTGGCTGTGCGGCGGGCTCCGACTGCACAGGGCAGTGTCCAGAGGATGAAGGCTGCAGAGCAGTCGGCCCCAGGCCCAGGCTGCAGCTCCAAATGCACCTAGGGACACGGTCGCCGTGCACCCTGCAGAGGCCCCGGGCTCTCGGCTGGACACTGCTCAGGGTCTGGATGAAGGTCAGGTCTGGTGGATGCTGACTGTGGAGGTCACGTTCCAGGTGGAGAGCAAAGACCAGCGCGTTGGCCAGGGAAAGGGGCTTCGCAGGTGGAGCCTACCGGCAGGCGCTTCTCTATTCTGAAAACGACAGCTGCAACTTCCACTGGGCAGAAGCCATACGTGCGGGGTACATTTGCGAACACTTTCTTGACAAGACCAAGCTCTCTCCCTGGGACCCTGGGCGGCTTGCAAGTCAGCCTGCCCTCGGCCAAGGCAGGCGTGGGTGCTGGTTGGGCGGGCTCCTCGAGCTCTTGGACGAGCTGCACACACCTGGGCCCGCTGGAGCAGCTGGCCTGGCTGCAGCCTGTCTTCTAGCCTGGTAGCAGCAGCACAGCGGGCCCTGGGGTGGAGGCGTGGGGAGCGGGGGCAGAGAGGCCTAAAGGACACAGCATGGAGCGTGTCCTTAGAGTTCTAGGCATGCGGAAGAGAGGAGGAAGGGAGGGACCAGGCAGCTGCAGATGCCGGGGCTGGCAGAGGCAGCCGGGAGGGGGCACTAGAAACCGGGCAGGCCAGGCAGGCTCAGGCTCTAGAAACTGGTCCTGAGCCCAGAGCATCAGACGGGCCAGCGGCCGGGACAGGCCCGCCCGCTTCCTCCAACAAACGCAACGGTTCCCGTCCTCCTGAAAACCGCCCAGGCCTCCAGAAGCAACCTGACCTGGTACAGGCGTCCAGCTTTGAGGTCAGTCTGCCCTCCCTGCCCCCAACAGGTGCTACCCTGAGCCACAAGTCAGACAAACTCCTTGCAAACAGCCCCACGTCTTTCACCCGAGCCTAGGCCTTGGGGCCAACTTCCTGGCTGCCGAGCACCGCTGTTTGTCATCTGCACCCTTTTTGCACTAGCATGTTAGGTTTTATGTCTGTTTCTAAAAAGTCTGTAAGGAAAATAATTTATGAGAAAACCATAAAAATGGGTTTTGGGGCATCAGATATGTTTTCAAAATTATACTCTCTCTTCTTAAGTGGAATAAAAAGCTTTTTGAATTAAAAAAAAAAACAAAACCAAAACATCTCTTCCAGAAAGTCAAGGTATTATCCAGTGCTTTTATGAAAGGCAACAAACAAACACTAAGAAAGGAGACTGCCTCAGGGAGTGCAGCGGCTGTGGGAGAGCCCCACCGCGTGTGCGGCTCCAGCGCACTGCTTGCCGCGCGAGGGGTGTGCTTGCATTTCCTGATTTGGATATTCAGCATGGCGTCTGGGCTTTGGGCCCATGTGGCGAAGGCAGATTAAAAGTGACAGTGTTAAAATAAGATTGTAAAGGTTAACAGACCAGGCAATGGGCACACCGCCGGCGCCCGCCGTGGACAGGCCAGCACCTCTGTCCCTTCTTTGTCTCGCCTCCAGCTGCTCATCAGACCTTTGCTCCAGTTTCCCGCAGGCCAGTCAGAAAAATAATTTCTGGGCACCAGGGCCTCCCCAGGGCGCGCAGCAGGTCTCACCAAGCCAATGTGGAGGGGACAGCGTCCACGCGCTGTCCCCTTCCCGCTCATCCTCTGGTCCCTCACATGCTGAGGCAAGCCACGCCCAGGTCCCCAAGGCTTCCCCTGGCTCGAGGCCTGGCCGCCCGCTCTTTCTTCCCTGCGCCCGCCCGTCACTACTCAGAGCCGTGTTTCCACCCTTGCTGTAAGCTCCGGATCCGGCTGCTGCAGGGACGCTTTACCTATCTGGGTGTAAAACCTGCGTCCTGTGCGCAGCCTGTCAGGTGACAGCCTCCAAGGACTCTGCTTGCTGTCCCAGGGGAGCAGAGGAGGCAGACAGGGAAGGGAGGAGGGGACAGGGAGGGGCGCATATGCTCCATGGACAGAGTCGGGGGGCGGGATGGGGTGACAGGAAACAGAGAATGAAGGAAGGAAAGTGGCAGAGTGAGAGAGACAGAAGAGGAGCACAGAGAGAGAGAGAGAGAGAGAGAGAGAGAGAGAGACGGAGGAGACCAGGGGACCAGCCTATTGCTCACTGCCTACTGGCAGCGGGCCCGTCCTCTGCAGGGCCCCTGTGGCCTGGGCACGCCAAGGACACTTGCCCCAGGCCGTATTTCCTGTGGCAGAGCCTTCCACACCCACCTTGCATTACTCCAGTCGTGGTAACTCAAGCCTGACCTTATTGGTGCCCACATTCAAAGCGCATGGAATTGCATTTCATGGGAAGAGAAAGGAGGCCCCGAGGAGCCCCACTGTCTACACTGCTCAGTGAGGGCTGCCTGCACAAAGCACAGTGAGGCTCAAGGGACACTGACGGGGGGAGCCCAGCCCCCCCTGCTGAGGTGGGGCAGCTGGGGCAGGAGCCTTCCTCTCGGGTCAGGGCTCCTCCCCCTCATCTGTTTCTCCACGCCATCCCAGGACCCTCGCCGGCTCCCAGTGCTTTCGAGGTGACGTCACAGCACCCTCACCAGGAGTGCCACTCTGAGACCCTAGGGCAACTACTGC
Organism: Tympanoctomys barrerae; assembly: GCA_002564285.1. Lineage (NCBI taxonomy): Eukaryota > Metazoa > Chordata > Mammalia > Rodentia > Octodontidae > Tympanoctomys > Tympanoctomys barrerae. Next base: position 22,261 of record NDGN011477795.1, read on the forward strand.
GCGCAAGCACAGCCCACGGGCAACTGCTGGGCCGGGGATGGCAGCCATGCAGAGATCCACAGGCGTGTGTGTGTGTGTGTGTGTGTGTGCACATGTGTGCACAGGTGTATCTGGGGATGCGTGTGTGTACGTGTCTGGGGGTGTGTGTGTGTGTGCGCGTGTGTGTGTGCGCGCATGTGTGCTCTCCTGCAGCTATTCAGGCTGAACCTCCACTCAGTCACTCTGTGAGGACCAGCGTCAGAGTCCAGAAGCAGGGGCTCCTTAGGCCCAAGGCAGGTGCTGGGCCACCACCAGGGCAGACACTGTGTCCTGCCTGTCGTAGCAGGTGTCAGCCTTTGTCCTCTGCTGAAGACACTGTCTCAGGTCCTTCCTGCAGGGCTGGAAAGGGCTGTCTTTGGCTTTGGACACAAAAGTTATTCAGGAAGACAGCAAGGCGGAAGCAGGGAGCTGATGCCCCATGTCCCGGATGCAAGGCTTCCAGAGCCTCAGGGATGACAAACCGCCTGCTGTAGCATGCGCACGCGCACAGCTGTGCTGCCACTGTGGGTGCCTGGCCTGCTAGAATGTGGGTGGGCAGCTAGCCAGGGAGCCGGCCTCGTGGATTTTGGGGTTCCCCAGCCCAGAGAAACACCCACCTCCACCTGGCCCCGTGCAGATATGTAAATGCTGGTGTGTGTGTGTGTGTGCGTGCGCGCACACGCACGTGCACGCGTGCCCCACACGCCCACGTGCACTCCCCGGGGTCACTGCACTGCCTGTCACCATTTCCTCACTCAGTCTCAAAGGGGACAGACCTTCCCTCCCCTTGGTTGGCACCCTCCTCCTGGAAGCGTCATCAGCTTCCCACATCTGTCCTGGGCCACCAGGGCTAGGGAGGACAGGGAACACAGGCTGCCAGAGGAGCCCGATGGGCCATCTGCTCTGGCTCCTGGGGTTTCCTCCCACCCCGGCAGGGCACATCAGTCCTCCCTGACCTGGCCCTGCCTCCTCTTCAGTGAACCAGCCTTCTCTCAGCTGGTGATGACCATGATGACCCCACAGCCAGATGAGCCTTCTTGTCCCAGGGACCCGCCCCTCTGCTGAGGGATCACAGAAACGGTGCTGAGGGATCACACAAACGCCTCCGCGACGCTGCTGTAGTACCTGTGTTCACTGCCCCTGCAAGCACGTCCACCTGGTCTTAATTTCCTTCTCTCCCATCATAGAGAGCAAACTGGTCAAGCAATGGCCGTGCCTCATCCACATGACTGACACTGACAAAAGATCTACA
>NDGN011477798.1:0-11658 GCA_002564285.1 Tympanoctomys barrerae
ACTCAGGCCCTTGCACTTGCCAGGGAAGCACTTATTCTACTGAGCCATCTCCCCGGCCCCTGAGGTAAGACTTTCTAGTATTTAAAATGGTAGTTTATAGTGCTTGCGAGATAGCTCAGCAGACTAAGCACCTGCTTAGGCAAGCACAAGGGCCTGGGTTTGATCCCAGGTACCATATACAGCTCCAGATGCGCTGAGCTGGCCACTGAGACTGGGTGTGGTGGCACATGCCTGTAATCTCAACAGTGGGGAGGCTGAAAACAGGAGGATCACTAGGAGTTCGAGCTATATAAATAAGTAAATAAATAAATAAATAAAATGGTAGTTTATATTAAGTGGAAATAGGAACACATGGAAGACCTGCTCAAGAAAACTGATATTTTACAAATTAAATGAAATTGTCTTAATCTTAATTTTTAAACTTACTATCCTGAACTATTGTACTTTTAATTAATGTAGTTTTGTAGGTAAGATCTTTTCCATTTCCTTTATGACCTGCACCCATACCTAAGAGCTAAAGAAAAGCCTGACAGTCAAGTATTTGTTTTTGCTTGAAATTACTTTTTATTATTTGGGGTGTTTTCCTCTTAATTCATGGTTAAATTTAAGCATGTTTTCCCCCAGTACTGAGTTGACTTACCAGATACATCAGAATTTTAATTTCTATTTTACCACTTGCTTTTAAACTTGAAGAAACATGGTCTATTTTTTATGTTCCCAAAACACAATTGCAGCCTCTCTTGAGAGAGAGCAATGAGTAACCAGAAATCTTTTCCATTTTTGAACATTTCTCTGTCTGTGGAAGAGGAAGAAAGGAGGTATTAATAGTAACAATGAAAATGGCCAAATTTAATGCACACTGCATAAAGCACTGTGCTGAGCACATAACGTGAAATTTTACTGAATTTTCACTTCAATCTGTGCTTGATTCTGTTATTGAACCTGTTTTACAAGTGAGGACAATGAGGCCCCACAGTGGTGTTCAGTAATGCAGTAACCTCCCCTTAATCATCTAGGTCATAATGGAGATGTGGGTTTCTCCCAAAGAGTTCGTGGAGCTTTTCTGTATGTGTAAGCATTTTTTTTGTTTGTTTGTTTTAAATAATCTCAAGCTAAGAGAGAAGACTCTGTAGTTTTTTTTTTCTTGAATGTGTATGATGCCTTGGGAACCACGCCGGGATTGGGGTACAGAAGTAAGTAAAGTTTGGTTATGCTTCTGAGGGGTTTGTCCTCTAACCAGTGGACACAAGCAGGAACTACTTCCCTGTAATGAAGTTTAAGGATAGTGTGGAAAAGTGCTATGATAAAGGTATGCAGAGTAACCTGCCAGTGGGGCTTGCAGCAGGACAGCTGCTCAGCCTCGGTTATCAGGTTTCTCAGTGTCTTTGATTTTTTTTTTTTTTTAACCAGTGATTCAAATTGCCTTCTTTACTAGTATTTCCAAGTTTGATTTCTGATGTAGACCTCGACCTGTCCTGAGCAATGGACTCTACTCTGATTATCTGTTCTGTATCTCCTCTTGGATATCTTACAAGTTCCCTCAGTTAAAGATGTGCAGAACAGTTATCCTGTCTGCCCTGCACACCTGCTCTTCCGCAGATGTGTCCTGTGCCAGGTTAAACCGCGGACCTTAAACCATCGACTCTTCCTGTCTCGTCTCCTCATCCCCATAGTAATCCTAAAGCCCTGGATGTGTGCTCTGTGCCCTGGGAATGCCTCGACTACTCTCCACCACTCTGGACCACACTGCCGTCGTCTCTTCCCTGACTATGGTAGTAGGCCCTGTCTGGGTGTCCTTACCCTTCTAGTCCTCCTGTTGCACAAGTGGTGGTGAGATGTATTTTTCAAAATAAATCTGTATCTTTTTTGGTGGGAGGGAGGCTTCTCTTATAGACCACCAGTGAGTGCTTTTGGAGTAAATGTGAAAATCTGTAACTTGGACTAAGGCATGATTCGATCCCAGGCAACATTTCCAGCCTGATCTCGCCTTCTCTTTCCCTGTAATTCCTCCCCCAGTAGCTGTGCTGCTCTCCCTTCTCCTTCAGGTCTGTGTAGCTCCTGCTCTCAGCTCGCCTCAACGCCGAGAGCACTGTTTCTTTACCAGGTCTTGTTTACTGATGGTCCCTGTCCGCTGCCGTGGGGTCTGGGGTTAGATTTCCAGTTCATTGTTGTAGAATTAATTGAATGAGGGTAATGCAGAGCTATAGAACAAGTAGGAGTTAATCATGAGACAAATTGCTTTCAGTAGAAGGAATACACAAAACTCTAGACTTATGGTCATAATGCAGTAAGAAATGTGAGAAAGGATGTGAAATGGTTAATCTCAAATACAAGTGATCAGTATTCAGAAAAAAAGCATTGAATATGGTTACTTTTGATATCTCGAGTCATTGGAGATTTTTTTTTTTTTTTTGGAGATTTTTATAAAGTGTTTTTGTGGCAACGTAGGACCGCGTGTGCATGTCCCAATCATGTTTAATATGCACCAATAGAGATATGTATTTAGCAGCCTAAAAACAAGGGCTGTGTAAACATAGAAAAAAAAAACCTTACTATGTTAAGGTTATAGATGACTTTTTTCTTTCTTTATTTATGTAACCAGAAATGACATTCTTCCTACTTTATTCTTTCTTTCTTTCTTTATTTGGCGGAACTGGGGATTGAAATTGAACTCAGGCCCTTGTGCTTGCCAGGGAAGCGTTTATTCTACTGAGCTATCTCCTCAGCCTTCTTCCTACTTTAAAAGTATGTATTAATACAGTTTACATGCAGTACTAAGAAATTCAAAGTAATTTTTTTTTTGCATGTAAGAATCAGTATGCCTAATTTTTCATCTTTGAGTTTGAATCCCTGGATTTAAAGCTGTATGGAGCCAGGGACATAGCTCAGTAGAATAAGATCCTGAGTTCAATCCTCAGGTACTGCAAAAATAAAATAAAATAAAGTTGTTAGTAAATTCAGATGGTCTGTGGCTTACTATGGTTCGTTTTACAAAAGCTATACTCAAAGAGTAGAAAGTGTGCTTTGAATTTTGAATTTTGATCTTTCCTCTTGTTAGCAGAGTGCAGTAAGATACTCTTGAGATGCTGTATGGCAGCTGGGAGCCACAGCTTCCCGTCAGCCTCTGGGGCAGAGAGGACCCCATGGTGTGTGACACTACACTGGGCTGGTCAGCAGGCTCCATGTATTATGCAGGGACCGGGGTTCGATCCCTGACGTGCCATGCCAGCCCCACCCCTGGGGCACGCTGAGACTTCGATTGAGTCTGGGCATGGTGGCACGCGCCTGTAATCCCAGCTCTTGGGAGGCTAAAAACAGGAGAATCACTGTCAGTCCTTTCTGTATAGTGAGACCCTGTAGACTCTACTCAATACATTAAAAAAAGTCCATCTTAAGCCAAGAAACACTTTTTTCTCATTATTTACAGTAGTACATTAAAATTAATGTTAATATTAGCATTGACTAATGTGACATTAGTTTGATAAAGCTTATTATAATTTATGAGGTTCTCATTAATTCTTCAGGACAATTCTGTGGATAATATTTGCATTTTGTATGCTAATAAAGGAGTAAGTAGTCAGAGCTAGAGCCCTGGAACAGGCCTTCCACTATAATCATGATATAGTCTTCAAATCCAAATTTTTCTTATCGCTGTTTGCTTCTGTTTTAAACAGTGAAATTCTTAAGTAGGCTGCTGTGTTAAGCATTGTTAAGATGGGATGGATACTAGATTGTGCAATTATATATTATGAAACTTCATTTTTCTAGCTGTAACTATTTTATACTGCATAAACCATTGAGCTCATCCATAAGCACTCATTCAGGAAATCATCATCATTTCAGTCTGCCCCTACTACATTTAGACAGCATTACAAATAATTTCACAGACTGAAGCACAAAATACAGTCTTCTTTACTGTTTTTTTTTTTAATAGTTGCTGGCAGCCCTCAGATTTATTGTTAATTTCCATAAAAATCATTTTGATGCAAGTCATTGAGAGTTTTGTATGTCAAATACTTTTCATTTATTTAGGTGTATATTAAATGTTGTATGATAGAGGTGTTGTATTATATAAACCTTTCCCTTGGCAAAGAAAAAGTTTTTGTTGGCCAGATGCTGTTTCTAACTGTTCCCCTACTGCCCCTTGGAGCATGATTGTATGATTTCAAGTTGAAGGTAAAATGGAAGTTCAGCTTTTTAGGATAATTTATCTTAACAGTAGTTCTGTAATTACAGTGAAAATTTAATGTGGCATTTTTACTTTGCCTGTATTGTATCTTTATCTTCTTATGTTAGACTCTTGGGATTGTAGAATTGGTTGCATTACTTCAGAATACATTATCCAATTGTTGGATTCTTAAGGCAAAATTTCAGACATCAGGAGAATCATCTAAAATATGTTACTGGGTTCAGGAAATTAAGGTTGCTACAGATTACATTCCCTCCTAGGTATTTTAGCATAATCTCTAAGAAATAAGTATGTTTGTCTGTGTAACCAGACAAATTATTATTATTTCACCTACAAAATTATTATTAATTCCATGATATCATCTATTATCAAATGCATGTGGGTCCGCTTTCATCATCATATTTCCTTCAAATGTCTCATCTCATGCTAGCTTGTTCATTTTAATTAAAAGTGCAGGGCTGGGGAGATGGTTCAGTAGAAGAAGCACTTCCCTGGCAAGCACAAGGATCTGAGTTCAATCCCTGATTCCAAAGTGCAACTCTGCATCTCTTAGTGTTAAGCATTATTTAACAGTGCCTCATTGACTTCTCCCAGAAAACAGCTAACTTTCTTAAAGGCCCTTGTAGAAAATATTTTGGACTGGTAGTCATTTGGTGTATGTCAGACTCACTACAGATACACACGTGTGGCTGTGTTCCGGTAAAACTTACGAAAGAGACTACCGTAGTATGCTGACTATCACCAAACGTATTGAGGTTTTGTTTTCATCTGTTGCTCCGATCATTTCTCCACTTTCCTACCAGTTCGTTAAATAGCTGTATAGGTACCATGTGCAGTTGTCTGTGAACCCGTCAAGCAGCGGGGACTGCCATCGAATGCACATGTGCTGTGTGCTCCGTACTCCCGTAATCATAGTTAGTCCTTGAAAGCACCCAGGAGGTGCAGGTGACACTATCTCCAGTGAAATGACAACTTTGAAGTCAGGTAACTGACCCAGTGTCACACAGCTGAATGCTAAGTGCTGCCCCCAGACACCGCAGAGCCCACTTCTGTACAGCATATGCGCGCTCTGAGGAGATGTGGAAGGGTGGTGCTTTCTAAGAAGCAAAATGGAATGTCTTACTGCACTGTTGGAGGCCCTTACGCGATGTCCTCAGCTATAACATGAACGTACCCAAAGTAGTGAGATTCTACTTTTTTTTTTTTTTATAGAATAGATTTTAAGGTTATTACTGCTTTTTTAGTGAGAAGGTTTATTAGACGTGGTAGTCTGGTGAAGTTTGTCTTCAAAGCCAGAAGGTGGCGGTGTTTTCCAGGTGATAACAAGGTGGCAGTTCTTGCCGATGCTTAAGTTATATTTATGAATACAACTATGAAGCACTGATGAGAGGACCTAAAATACAGTGCATTCTTGTCCACAAGATTACTAAACAGAGGAGAAACTGTTTCCGCTTCTATGGTACTTTTTTTTTTTTTTTTTTTGTGGTACCAGGGATTGAACTGAGTACCTTGCATTTGCCAGGCAAGCACTTGTTCTATTGAGTTTTCTCCCCAGCCCTCTATAGTACATTTTTATAGAAAACTAGAAATGCCATTTCCTATAAGTAGGACACCTGTAGTTTTGAACTTTGCTTCTTATTAAGAGGAAATATTTGACAAATCAGACTCATACTAGGTATTGACTTGAGAAACAGGATAAAACTACTTAATTGGACCATGTCTTAATTTCAGGTCATATATGGTGGGCAGGTTACTTTCACTCAAAATAGAAATAACTTTATTTTTCTTATAGTAAAACTAATAAATATTTGATACTTTTAAAACCCAGATTTCACAATGTCCTGCATTTGGCCCCTGGTACCCCCCCCAAAAAAAAATCCAGCCTTGACTAAAACATGGGGAGGGCCCACAAGATCACTCTGATGTGTCAGTTGTCTGAGTAGAATAATTGTTAATATTTTGGCAAGTGTAAGTCAATGCAATCTAGTTACATAAGTCAAAATGAACCCATGAAAATTATGTAATTTTTCTTACTCTGTAAGATAGTATTGTTGTAAATGTCTACATCTGGATTTTTATAGTTCATAAAAATGTTTGGTAGTGTTTTATATGGAACTGTGCTGGACTTTCATGAGTCTTACAGTTGTCTCTATTAACAAGATTTGTATTCCATTTAATTACTTAAGATACATGTGTACCCCTTAGCTGAAATCCCACATATGCGTATTTATCATATAAGTTATTTGAATAACCTCTGGCAGATTACCTTTTTTCCTTTTTTCTTTCTTTTTATCTTTTCTTTCCCCTTTTTTTTTTTTCATTTTTATCATTTACTGAAAACAAATGTCTGTGTGCCATCTACAGGTCTGGCTCCCAAGAGGGCAGTGGGCGAGGGGCTCTCTCCAAGCCACAGGGCTAGCTTCCTGTGCACCACCATCCCTACAGACTGCTTTCTGTAGTTTTTATGTCATATTACAAGAGAATGCTGGTTCACTCACACCTTTGCCACCATTCTTTGTTATTAGCTTTTTGATAGGTAGTGTCTCATTCTTTTACCATTTCCTCAATCACTGATGAGCTTTAAAAACACGCATTTCTAAAAGCAAAGGACTTCTAAATAAAAAAGTCTAAGAAAAATGTTGATAGAAATTAAAATTTTCTTAGAACCAAGGGATAGTAAAAATATATGCCCAACTCCAGTAACAACTAAAGCCCTGTACTACAATAGCCTTAAATGTCCTTCAAAAGTTAAAAACTAAAGTATTAAACAGTCAATCTACTCTCCAGTGTAACAACTAGTAAAAGAATGGAATAAATCTATAGGAGAAACTGTAGACATAGACAAATAACTTAATAAATCAAAAGGAGCAACTGGTGGTAGTTTGTTCTCTGAAGAGATTAACCAAAGTAGACAAACTTTCAGCAAGATTGAGAGGAGTTTAAAAAATAGAGACAAATGATAGTAGAATGAAAAAGGTTATTGCAGCAGAGAGTTTAGAAGATTACTAAGAAAATCATGAAGCATACCATGCTAGGTCAATTTAAAGATTTAGAAGAAATAGGAAATTTCATAGGAAAACAGCAAAACTGACTAAAGTAGAAATAGAATTCATCAGTTGTCTTAAAGATCTATTAAATAAGAGGGAGGACCACATAATTTTTAATATGTTCTTTTTAAATGGTCTTCCAAAGAATTAAGAGAAAAGAAAGACAGACAGACAGACCGACCATCCTAACTCATCTAATATGTCTAGTATAACCTTGATGCTCAAACCAGATTGTACAAGTACAGGAAAATCATATTGGCTACTTCTACTTACAAACTTACATATATCCTAAGTGAAGTATTAGCAAAACAAATCCATCAATTTTTCTAAAAGCAGTCACAACTTAGTTGGATGTAATGTGTGTCATAAATTTTAAGAAATATATGAGGATAAAGGAATTATAGTAGAAGTTTACTAGAAGGTAGGGATAAGGATTTGATTTGGGACAGGTATGTAGAGAGGTAATGATTGTAGTGTTTATTTTTGAAGTTGAATAGATGTTCATTGTTTTATTCTTTTTTGTATTTAAGGAAGGGTCTACAGGATGTTCAGGGTCTCACTACTAGATCAGACTCATAGTGCTCTGCCTGTTTACAGCCTCCCAGGAGCTGGGATTACAGGTGTGTGCCATCACACCCGGTCTCAATTGCTGTCTCAGTGCGCTCCAGAGGGGGAGCTGGCATGGTAGGCCCAGTGTTTGAACCCCAATCCGCTGAGCTATTTGGCTGGCCCTTCATTGTTGTATTCTCTTTGCCCTTTTGTATGTCTTAAATATTTCATGTGTAATGCTATAGCTAACAGATTAGAGAGTTTTTTTAGTTTGAATGTCATTTCTAACTCCTGACTTTGTGTGTATATGTGTGTGTTTGTGTGTACGGAGTTTCTTAAACACATTCCTTGTGCAGCTTTACACACTAGTTTAAAAAACACATGAAATAATAAATTTATTTACCCTTTACCAGATATAGTGTTATTATCCGGAATCAAATTCAGGAGCTCATGCTTGCCGGGCAGGCACTGCGCCTCAGAGCCATATTCCTGGCCCCAGGTGCAGTGCTGAGCTGTGGCCCATAACACTGGGAGCATCTCTGCAAATTTTTTTGAAAAGCACGATATGGCAGGTATATAATGCCCACATTATTTTGTAAAAATATTTCTATTGATGAATTATTAATTTTAGTATATGTGCTGCCGAAGCGAGCACAATGAATTATTAATTTTAACTTCATGAGTTTTATTAAACTGTGTATATACTTAACAGGAAAGTAAAATATCAGAATAAAACATTAAATTTGAATATGTAATAAATGTTTAGAATAAAAATTAACATTGTGTCCATTAACTGTTTAATATGTTACAGGATCTAAAAAATAACAGCAGAAATTGCTTTCTGTGTGAACTACATTGAAAGTACAAACAAAAGTACCACAGAAATCATCTTTACTCCAGTAACCACGCCAGAGGCAGTCTTCACATGTGACATCAGCATGTTCTGTACACACCAAGTTCGGCTTACTCTGGCAGCACATGTGCTTAGCTTTCCTTTTCTGGGTGACTGGCCACGCTTGCCATTGCTCTCGTCTCTTTTGTTAGGAGCTTCTTATCTCCAAGTGTCCACTTAGCGAGAAAATAAAATATCAAATATATACTTAGTGTTGAGAATAAACATCGGCATTTTCTGCATCGTTTGCTACCTAAATTTAAAAAATAACAGCAGAAATAAATTCCTGTGTGTACTACAATGAAAATACAAGTAAAACTACTATAGAAATAACAGTTTTCACACATGCTAATAGCTTGTTCCATACGTCATTATCACTTACACTGACAGCACACCTGTTTGTTTTCCTCACTTCGGTAGGACATACTTGACATCTTGCTGTTTTCTTAGGCTCTTGTAGTGTTTACCTGTCTACCAGTCTGCTCCAGAATCCTTTTGAGTAGTTCTTTTTTTATACTGTTCTTCCTGTTGTAAGGGATCATTTATCAATTCGAGTCTCAATCCTCTTAACATTTTTCCCTGATACTTTGTGCTTGTTATTGTCTCTGTAAACTGTGAAAGTATGTATGTCTGATGTGCTTAGAATTGAATAAAACACAACCATTGGCCTGTGCTTTATGTTTTAAGTGACGTCATAGTTGCTGTGTAACTTGTCAACAACATCTACTTTTGTTGTCTTGTAAAATGTAATCATTTCTGGCTTCATTTGTGTTGAGGATCACTATCAGTGTTGGTTTGTTTGTTCGGGGGCAGGGTATCACTGTGCACTCCAGGCTAGCGTGAAACTGACTGGGTAGCACAGGCTGACCTTGAGCCCCCAGAATCCTCCTGGCTCAGCCTTCTTAGTACCGGGATTACAGGTTTATAGCAACACATCTGGTGTATCACCACCGCGGCACTTGGCTTCACAATCAGTCTTATCATCAGGGTGGCCACATCTGCCACCTCTCCATAGATCTTTCGAGTCTGACAGTTAGAATGATGCAGCCCTGCTGTCGAGGCTTTTAGTTTAGATGGGTGTCATGAGAAATATATTTTTGAGTTTTACTATTGGTGGTATCAAATATTTTATTTGTATTTCATTATTAGCATATTTCATAATTCTTCACCATAAGAGGCCAAGGGTATGTTTTTTTGAAATCCAGAGATTGTATGGTATATTTCTCTATTGTCAACTTACAGCAGTTTTTCAGAAATTCAGCTTTGTTCTTACAAATAGTTCCTGTCTGGTCAACTGGCCTTCTTAGTGAACCAGTTGTCAAATGTGACATTGGGTTATTTTTGAAATAGGTCCAAAAAGACTGTTCACAATGTCGTATAGTTTATTATTGCACAAATAAACACCTGGTGGCTGAGTTCCAGGATAAATTTCTAAACCCAAGGTGTAAAATAGCATTACATCTGCCAGGACGTACATTTTTGTACTGTATTTGCAAGGTTTATTTGGCATATATTGCCAAAATCTTTAACAACCACAAAATTTTGAAAATTGTCTACTACATATTCAGAGTGTATAAATTGCTTCGCAATTCAAATCAGTTTTCAAAAAAACCCGAGTGAACACCAGCTACATTGTTGGAATTTCTTTCTTTCTTGGCAGATCTTTTTGTGGTCAAAACATAGGCAATTTTGAAGGAAAATTAAATCTCTTGATGGTGATTAGTCTAAAAATCTCAATGCCACATCTGCCACCTCTCCATAAATCTGTAGAGTCTAACAATTAGAATGATGCAGTCCTGCTGTCGAGGCTTTTAGTTCATATGGGTGTCATGAGAAATAGATTTTTGAGTATTACTATTGATGGTATCAAATATTTTATTTCATTATTAGCATATTTCATAATACTTTGTAGCATACTGTCTGTTACAACGTCTGACATTGAATCAGAGTGTGGCATTCCTTCCAGTAGGTTTTGCTTTTGGCAAGAACTTAATGACATTTGCCAATCTGGTTCTCACTTCGGATCATTCAGTCTGCATGACCATTTTGTAACTTGCTTTTTTTGTTTGTTTGTGTTTTGTTTTTTGCACTGGGGCTCTAACTCAGGACCTTGTGCTTGCCGGGCAGGTGCGTATGCCGCTGAGCTATCTCCCGCGCCCCATTTTGTAGTGGGATTTTTTGACTAGTCAGATATTTATTTACACTACAGTTTTCTTCCTCATCTGAATCCAGTTCTTCATTCTCACTTCTTTGTCTGTCTTATCTTGCTATCTGCGTAGGCTGATGTGATCCAAGCACTGGTAGCTGATTCCCTTGAGACTCACTTCCAACCTTCTCCCAAAGTGTGAAAGCAGGTTTTTCATTCGATATTGTACTATTGGGCTCATCCTACATGAAAAATCAGAAGAAAACATTTCAATAAAACGTTATGTATACACAATGTAACATGGCATATAATGTGTGTAAAGCTCACTTACACTTTGACACATGCACACTTCTGTCATTCGTTGTACCAACTGGGTGAGCCACAAAGATTGTTCCCTGTATTCCCCCACTGCAGCTGCTGAGAGGTGCGACAGGCTACCCTCATGCTCAAGTTCGTGTTTTTATTAGAAAAGTGCAGTATGAATGTCTGTGTCCTTGAGTTAGGAACTGAGGTATAGCACCTTAGCACGTGGTCTTTGACCTTGGAAAGCCAGGTACTTAGTAAAAGAAATAAATAGATGTTTAACTATAGGTGCTGCAAGAGAGGTTGCTACCTCTTTCACATATCTATTTGTTATTGTTTGCTTATTTGTTTGGGGCTTTTGTTTGTTGCTTTTTGGAATAAGAATTGAACCCAGCCAGAAATTTAACATTCGAGCACAGCCCAGTGTTCTTTTTTTTTTTTTTTTTAATTTTTAGTTATTTGTGTGTGGGTGTGTGTGTGCGCGCGTGTGGCCAGCTCAGCCCACCAGGGAGCGAGGCTGGCTGGCATGTGG
>NDGN011477799.1:0-12618 GCA_002564285.1 Tympanoctomys barrerae
AACTGTTTTGTTGACATTCTGAATGCTTCTAAGTAAATACAATTTTTTTTATTAAAAAAAAAAAATTCAGCAAGGCATGGTGGCTCACACCCGCAATCCCAGCATGCGGGAGGTTGAGGCAGGAGGATTGCCAGAAGGCTGAGGCCGGCCTGGACTACAAAGTGAGTTCAAGGCCCATCTAACTACATAGCAAGACTGTCTTAAAATATTTAAAAAGAAAGAAATTCAGACTTAAAAGTTGCAAGGCTAATTCAGCAAGTTCCTCTGGGCTTCCCTAATGATAAGAATTTAATAAAATTTAAAGATTCATGCTGACTCATATACCTATGGCCAACTGATTTTAGGGAATGGTGCCGTGAGCACTCCATCGGGAAAGGCGAATCGTGCTGTGGGTTTATTTTGCACACAGGGTCCCACCATGCAACCGAGACTGGCCTGGAGCTTGCATCCTCCTGCCTCAGCCTCCCGAGTGCTGGGGTTACAAGCATGCACCACCACACCCACAGAGCAGCACTTTCTCAGCAAAGGAACCTTGACCGGTCATTGCAAGGTCTTCCTACGGCGTGTCTTTAGCAACTGAATTTCTAAAGGCAATGTTAGGGTGCCTCGCTAACTCAGCAGGAATTCTGTACAGGCATGTGATATCCCATGTGAGTTAATCGGTTAAACTTCCACTTGTGCGCTGTCGGCATCAGATCCTGAGGACTCCGGGGTACCCAGGCCATCCGTGTTCTGGGCATGATGCTCTGCTCGACAGTGGCGCTGCAACCCTTCCGCTGTCCATCTCCTCGGTAGGACCCTGCCAAGCAGCGGAGCAGGTGTCCAGGGTGGGTCTGTGTGCGCTGGGGGGTTCAACAGTTCATCTGCTAGAAAATGCCAGCTGGGCACGGTGGCACATGCCTATAATCCCAGCACTCAGGAGGCTGAGGCAGGAGGATTTTAAGGTCAGCCTGGGCCACAAAAAAGGTGAGGTTAAGGCCAGCCTGAACTGTATAGTGAGACCCTGTCTTAAAAAGAAAAAGAAGTGCTAAAAAGGGACCCTCACATCTGAAACTGAAGACATACTCAAGATACAGGACGCGCCGAAGCACCTCGGTGTTCCTGTGAGCGAGGCCCCAGTCTCCTGCTTGCTGCACATTTTACTACATTTTTATTAGTACACGTTTCCAATACACAAAGGTCACACTCGTCACATCCATCATGCAGGCTGGTAAAAGGGAGCCTCCACGGAGTCTCCGGTGCCAAGAGCTGAGCGCCGACATCAGAGGACCCCGAAATCTGCGATGCATGTGGCAAAGCCTACCTCGCCATGCAGTGGCAGGGAGAACTGGGGCTTCACCACGCTCACCGGCACAGTCGCGGATCCCTCTTGGCTCGCCCGAGCCGTGGGCGGGGCCAAGGCTGCAAGGGGGGGCCGGGCTCGGTGGCCCTGACCACTTGGCTGCTATCAAAATCTGCCCCCCCCAAACCGGTCAGAGTGGCTTCCATCAGGCGGCAAGGACTGAGCGCTGTTTATGACGTTTTTCAAGAAGCAAATGAAAAGATCAACACATACGCATGTGCCCCTGCAGCTTCGCTAAAATATCAAGATTTTTGTTTGTTTGGACCTGAAATTATACCAACTTAATATTCTAATTCTAGTTAACTTGAGTGGCTCAGAGCACTTGACTGACAGCCTTTTTTTTTTTTTTTTTTCTTTCCTTTTGCTGGAGAGAAAAACATTAATTCAGGCTTGCCAGATAAGTGTTTCTTTAAACATATCAGAATGAAGTAAGGAGCTTGCTATTACTGAGTTAGCTGATCCATGTAAGAGGTAAGGAGAGAGGGGCCTGCAGCAGGGGGTGACTGTCACAAAAGGCTCCTCGGGCTTCATTTGTGAGCACCAGCTCCTCCGGTGTCAGATGTGACCGCTGGCAGCCACCCTGGCCGGGCCTTGACCCGCTGGCCTGAAGCCAGGTTATTTACTTAGCGAATGGAATTTTCCCACAATTCCACTGCTGTGGGCAGCAAGTTTATCCATCAGGCCCAACGCGCTTGTGGTTGTCTTCGGCTGATTTCTGAGCACATTCTTCCTCTCAGTCCTTCTTATCTAATGGGTAACAAGGAGCTATGGGGTTTTTTCTTTAAGAGAGTTCCTGCTCATGAGCAAGTACACAAGCCCCCAGAACGCAAGATAAATGCAGTTAAACGGCTATTTATAGCATTCCCCAATGAATCCCAGAGTGAGGGGAGATGCTGTGTCGAGGGCCGCAGATGTCCACAGACCCCGGCGGTGCTGGAGCGCAGGGCCCGAGCTGCAGGCCAGCTCTCTGTGCATCTTTTATTTTAATTTTGTTGGCCCACGTTTGCACTACATAGTAGTTAATTTGTTGTGGGGAGTCGGGCCTAGTGCTTCCCTCTCTTCCCCGGGGGCCCTTTCGGCAAAAGCTGCCCTTCCCTGTCCTCACCACCTGTCTGGGGTGAGGCCGAGCCCAGCACTGATCCCTCCACAGGTTCTAGGGCCAACAGGAAGCCAGACATCCCAGAGCTGGAGGCCTCCCCACCCCAAGAGGGGAAGCCCACCCCAGCCTGTCCCTCCTCTCTTCGCCAGCATCACAACCTGAGCATCTTCTTCACACCCAGGCACCTGCTTTTCTTATCCTATGGGTCAGAAGGCGGCATAAAGGGCAGAGCTCATGCAGAAGGTGAGCAGACCGGGCGGCCGCAGCACACGGACCACGAGGCTCTGCTGATGAGGCCAGGCACGGCCTCCCCACCCCACGTGACACTGTATACACGCACAGCTCCCCACACACGACCACCACACTCTTCTATGCCTGTTTAAAAACCAAGATTTACAATTAACTCTGTGGCAAATGAGAGGACACAATGACACAGGGACATCTGTCCTGGAGGCGGAGGTCGGGCGGAGGAGTCCCTGGTACTCACGGATAGACGTCTCCACCCTCAAGTGCCTGGCGCACTATCATCCAGGGGCAAGGAGTCAAGCGCAAGTCAGGGTGACAGATCACCACACTTGGGCTCTTCCTCCTCCCAGAAAGGAGACACAAACATTCCGAGCACAGGGAGGCGCATCATGTTCAAAGAGGACGCCAAGCTGGGAGACCACAGGCTTTGCCCTCCTGACTCTTGAGGTCTAATCCCTTCCTCTGGTTCCCAGGAACACAACCAGCATGGCCGCGGCTTCCCTCCAGTGGGCCAGCCCCCTGGGGTGGTGACTGTGCTCCCAGCATCCCTCTCCTAGGAGAAAGAGAGGACGTGACCACAGGACAGGGGCCACAGTGGCCAGGCCTCCTCCGGGCCAGAAGCTCAGCAGCTCCTCCATGCAGGAGCCGCCCTGGCTCCGCTACCCACAGTGCCCGACTCTGCGCAGAGACAAGAGTTCACCCGGGCGACATGCAACATCATGCCGCTCCTGTGACCACGTAGTCCCTCCGCCGCCCCCACCTGACTCACTCTGTCCCCCAACTTTGATTCCACCAACAGACCCGCCACCCCCGCCATCGCCGCACAGCACCGATCACACCGTCTTCCGCTCCCGCAAAGGCAGCCGGCATAAACTGCCCAGGACAGATGGTGGTTTTGGTAAGTGGTAAATGAGTGGGTCCAAAACGTACGTAGCACATAGTACACACTCAGATCGGCGTGGAAAGAGGCGAGGCAGACGCAGGTCTCGGCTCAAGCCCCAGCGCCCAACACAGAGCGCTTAGACGGGGCTGAGTAACGGAGACAGCTAAAGGTATGACAAGGTAAACCTACTCGCTGAGTTCAGCTGCGCCTGCTATGGCTGGGTCACAGAACAGGCGTCTCTGCGTCACTTCCTGGGATCCTAGTAACTCAGTGAGGTACCACGGGGTGAGGGTCCCGAGGCCTGGCTCCTCACTCCGGCCTGCCGGGCTCTGGGAGTATTTGTATGTATGGGTGCTTCATATGAATATAGAATAGATATGCATACAAACATAAACATATACACATATCCAGAGAGCATATGCATCTTGGGGCTGGGCCCAACTCCTAACACACAATGCCTCACTCCTCACACGTACCTTATACACACAGCCGGAGATGATCTTATACTATTTTTTATTGTGCCTGCATTTCACTTGTGACCCATCGGGTAAGGTCGGGGGCACACTTTTCTACTTGTAACACCATATTGGGTTCAAACCCTTCGGGTTGGGCTGGGGAGATAGCTCAGTGGTCGGAGCGCCTGCCCAGCGAGTTAGAGGACCCGAGTTTGATCCCAGGTGTCACATGGTGTGCCGGCCACCAAAACTGGGCATGGTGATGGTGCATGCCTCCAATCCCAGGGCTGGGGTGGCTGAAGCCTGTAGCGAGACCCGGTATCAAAAAGATAAACAAACAAGCAAAAATAGAAAACCCTTCAGGCACGGGGGAGCCTGGGTTTCTGGACGGCGGCAGGATCCCCAGCTTACATGACAGCTAGCCTGCAGCCCGAGTCCTTTGGGGTGTCCCAGAGCAGGTAAGCAGAAGGCGGGAGGGCTCCAGCCTCTCTGACGAGCCGGCACCGCTTCCCCTTATTCCTCTGCAAGGCAGGGTGCATGGCCTTGTGTACTAGGGGAAAGGATTTAAATATGCAAACAAATTGCTCCCATATATTTAAGCAGAGGAAAGAATTCTCCCCAAAACTGTTTCCATCTAGAATATCCCCATGGAAGAGTGGAACGAGCCGGACTCCGCCCTCAAATGCGGACTCCGCGATGCTGAGCGTGATGTGTGGTTCCTAATCCCATAAAGCAAGGATAGCGATGCCGCCTGCATGAGACTGTCTGAAGGCCTAGTGGAGAGCGTGCGTGAAGACGCCTCGTGTCTGGCGCACCGCTCGGGCCCCTTCTCTGCACTGCGCAAATCTGATAAATGAACAAGCATTTATTAAGCACCAGGTCCGTGGCCAGGTGCCTGGTGGCACGGTGGCTACACACACAGTGGGGACCCCGTGAAACACAGAGAGTCAGGCACCTGGGCTGGAGAGCGAAGGAGAACACGCAGCTGGAATGACCTGCACCGGCTAACCTGAGTATGGCTCCCAGCGGTAGCCGATTACAGAATCACGGAGAAAATGCGAGAAGGGCAAGCAGATTGAGAACTGGGACTGCGCCGCTGAAGGAGGAGCCCACGCCGCACTTTCAGTAGCCTAAAATTAACTTTGACAGTGTTCAGCGATGGTCTAGTTTGCACGCTACTTTTCAAGGAAAAAAGAAACCCTCCTTGAATATATGCATGTCCTCAGGCATTTGCAGCCATCCTGGTAAGAGTCTATGATCAATCTCTTCTACCCCCAACTCTCCATTTCAGTGGAAATGCCCCACATTTATAAGACCTCAAAACCTCAAATTTTGCTGGATGCAGGGGCATACACCTGTGATTCCAGCCCTTGGGAGGCTGAGGCAGGAGGGTCGCCACTGAGTTCGAGGCAAGCCTGCTACATAAGCGAGTTCAAGGCCAGCCAGCACTACATAGTGAGAACCTATCCTAATAGCAAAAAACAAGCAAATCTCAAGTTTTACACATGCTTTAAATTCAAGAACTAGAGCTAAGCAAAAGAAGGAATAAAATCAATGTCTTGCTCAATTTTTACAATTACAACCAACAGTGAGAACCACAGACCCCAGCCACCTTCCCCTACCATGATTAGCATGTTGGGTTCGCTTCTGCACACCGACAGACCACCTTCAGGCCCAAGCCAGGTCGGGCAGCAGGCTTTCTTCCCCCATTAATTTTACATTCCCCTCCATCCGTCGCCTCGGGGAGCCAAGGAGCAGCCCCGTGGCCCCGGTGCGGGCCGCACAGCTCCAGCTGCGGCACGCAGGACAGCATTTTTCGGGCGGGCAAGCCGCAGCACTGCCAAGACTGACAGTCAAGATGATTTAAGAAGGAGAAAAATGCTTTGAGATGCTTCCAACTCGCAAGGCTGGAAGTGCACGCTCCTCTTTAATTGCACAAGCTCATGCTCCAAAGGTCCTGAGCAAATGTCAGACCGACCATGACGAGGCTTTTGCAGGAATTTATATTCAGATGGGGTTTGGATTATTCCTTATCTGCCTTCATTATAACAGGAAAGTCTGTGAGTGTCACAGCTCCAAGCCTGCTTTCTCAAGCGCAGCCCAAAGAAATGAATTTTGAGGAGTATCTGAATGGAAACGGTAAAAATGTTAAATGGTTTGTATTGCTGGGGATGTGGGAGGCGGGACTCTAGGACAATGGTGTGCGGTTAATCTAGACCCCTAATTACTACTTTAATGCTGTAAGTATACCTATGAAGTACATAATACGTATTACATATTGTTTCTATGCGTATTTTTTTTCAACTCACAGTACTACAATATGACAAAATCACACAGATATCTACATAAAAACCAAGAAAACTAGAGAGCTCAGCATGGAGAAGAGATCTCCATCTGGACCAAGGAAGAAACCATGTTAAGAAATGGCTGACCTCACATCCTTTCTGAGGACAATGACACATTACTTCATTGCAACTATTAAGGACAAATACAGACTGTAGGATACTGGGCCACACTACACACTGACAGTGGCCACAGTGACCACCTCCCTAGGCAGGGACGAGCCGACATGGTACTGATGCCTGAGGGGGAGGAGGAACAGCGTCACATGGGAGCCAGGCAGCGCTGCAGAGAGCTGCACTGTCACCGAGGAGTAAAAGAATCCACAGGGGGGTTGTCGCACACCCTGTGCTCCTGCAGTAAATGCCGATGGCCCTACGGCCAACCACAAACCTAGCCCTCCCCACCCCAAGTCCTGTTTTTCCAATCCCAGGAGTGACAGGAGCAGAAATGAAAGTTCAGAGACTCTCATGTTGAGCTACACAAAAACCCTCACGGCCGAGCTGGCAAGAGACCTGCGCTGGCCAGCCATATGGACACCTCTTAAAAAGCCATCTGGTTATACGTGTTATTTTTGGCCCCTCTGGCTTTCCCTCCTTTGTTTTATATAGAGGCCCCCACTTATTAACAACAAGATAAATCACTTGGTGTTTCCAAGGCCGCAAACAGCACTCACTGGCAACCATTCCAGGCCTTGCTTTTAGCGGGGGCCCTGGAGAGTCCCCAAGCAAGGGACACGATCGCTGAGGCCACGTGAGCCAGGTGCAGCGCTCCACCGCATGCACCTGGAGGGCTCACCTTCAAGCAGACAAAGGCAAGCACACCGGGCAGAACACAGAAGGGACCAAGCACAACCTGTGGCCACGTCTGTGAGATGGGGGACGAGAAAGGAGGCCCCCGAAATGACAGCCAGGACTGCAGGCTGCAACCAGCAACTGAACTAGCCCCAAGGAGCCTGCTCAACCAGCTCAGGCCTGCCAAGGTCTTAAGTTGGGCCAATATTCACAACGACACATTTCATAAAACTGCACGTTCAACATTCTCTGAAAACTGGAAGCTCTGGCACCCGACCCACACCTGGCTCCACTGGGTGCCGTGGAGGAGCGGCAGCTTCCTGTCCTTGGCGCAAACACTTCCTGGTGCACCTACCCTCGGCCTTTAGCAATCATTGCACTCATTTGCATGTTCTGCCTGGCAACCTATCAGAAGACGAGAAGTTGGCCCTGGCTCTCCCTGGAAGTCGGCCCCAGCCCCATTGCTCTGATCCAAGGGCCAAATGCCGCCCTGTCCTTCGCAATATCCTGAGAATGTTGCAGACTTCGCCAATTCTCCCTCGTGTCGCCTCCACCACCCAACCCACTGTCCCACCGCTCAGAGGCAAGGATGGCAGCTAACACGTGGCCTGTGACCGTGGCCTGTGACCGTCCCTTCTCTGGAGCTCCAGCAGTGCTTTACATGAAGCAGATGATTAACAGAATGTCCAGCAGCGACCTCACACAAACTTACAAATCCTGCAGCTCTGCCCTCATAGCAGCCTTGCCACACACAGACCGCACTCTCTCCTAGGGTGGTATTTCTCAGCCGGAAATGATCCTTGTGTTCCTACCCCAGACACCTGGTGTTTCTGGCTGTCCCCACTGGAGTGGTCGAGGACACTGTTGGCATCTGATGGGTAGAGGCCAGAGAGGTTGTTAATTACCCTAAAATACACAGGACAGCTGCCACCCTGACCGGAGGGCGCTAGTGCTGAGGGTGAGAAAGTGTCCTGGACAGACCCTGGAAGGACAGCCAGCCAGGGAAACATCTAAGGTCAGCCAATGGGCATGGGAGATGGCTCAGTAGAGTAAGTGCTCGCCTGGCAAGTCAAGGGCCTGAGTTCAATCCCCGGTTCTGCAAAAAAAAAAAAGACACATAAGGTCAGCGACTGCCTGTGGCAGAAGCCATCCTGCTCACGGCACCGCCTGGTCCCTGTCCACTCCCTGCCCAGCACCCCCTGACTAACACCCGGCTCCCTGGGCTCTGTGGAGGAGAGTCTTCCCGAGGAGACCCCGGCATGTCCCAGTATCTGCTACCTCACAGGCACTGCAAATGTTGAAAGGATGAAAGGATGTGGATTCTCTAGGACAAGGACCAAGCCATAGCCAAATCCTGGCTTCTTTGGCTCTAAATCCCAGCTGTTCCGCTGCTGCCCAAATGCTCAAGCCTCTGATCGCTGCGTTGCTGACGCTCACAAGGCCCAGCTTCTGTGGAGCATAGCAGAGACCCACGGACTCCTGGCTCCCAGCAAATCTGAGCCCACAGGTGGCAGCCAGGGCAGAAGAGTGGCCATCGACGCCAGAAGTGCCTCAGAATGGCCCCGGCTCCCTGCTGGTCCACTGCACCTCCCTCCCTTGGGCCTCCGTCCTGGGCTGTACCACCAGACCTTTACTTTTGATTGCAGCCAAGATCTTACTACATGGTTAGAGTGCCCAGGCTAGCTTGGGCTTGCGACCCTCCCGCCTCAGCCTCCACAGTGTTGGGTGCCATGCAGCCATGTCACTTTGCCCAGCTCTCATCTCTTGACCAGGGGAGAGGTGCATCTGCTTCTATTCATGCCAAATCTAAGGAAAAAAAAAAGAAAGAAAGAAAGAAAAGAAAAAGAAAAAGAAACAAATGATAATGTTTTTCTATATTGAGGAATATATTGGGATTATAGGCGTGCACCTGTAATTTATGACAGGTTAATTTAATCAGAGAAAAGACATATCAGATAGACATTAAAATCCAACAAGAGGGGCCTCATCTGCAGGAAAAGCCCCACAGCACCGCTCACTCAGCCAGCATCGCGCCGAGTTCTGCTCTACGAGGGCTGCACTCTGGGCTGCTGTTCAGGCATCCCGGAGGCGGGGAGGGGCCAAGCCAGCCAGGGCTGCCTACCAGGGTTTTCGTAGGCTTTAAAAACATATGGAGGGTGGGCGAGATAGCTCAGTGGGCTAAGCGCTTGCATAGACAAGTGCAGGATCCAGGGTTTGATTCCCCAGTACTGCATGCTGCGCCAGCCCTGCCCCTGAGCACGCTGAGCCAGCCGCCGAGATCGGGTGTGGTCGTACACACTTGAAATCCCAGCACGGGGAGGCTAAAAACAGGAGGATCACGAGGGGTCTGGGCTTTGTAGTGAGACCCTGTACCCAACACATTCAAATATATCTCTATCTATCTATCTATCTATCTATCTATATCTATCATCTCTCTATCTGGCTAAGTTGGGCATGGGGTGTCCTCCTGCGATCGGCACCTGGGAGGCGGAGGCTGAGGGCTCAGAAATGCAAGCCCAGCCTGGGTAATTCAGCAACTTGCAGAAACCACGTCTCAAAATGAAAAGGAAGGGGAGGTAGGCAGCTGCAGTGTTGTGTGGCTCAGTGCTCGTTACTGCAAATAGAAAAGAAATTGATATAGTTTTTCCAATATTACAATTTCTTATTTATTCCTCAATATAGAAAAACATTATCATTTGTTTTTTCTTTTTTTTTTCCTGTATTTAGGACAGGGTCTACAGAGTCTCACTACACTGATCGAACTCATAGTGATCCTCCTGTTTTCAGTCTCCCAAGTACTCGGATTACAGGCCTGTGCCACCATGCCCAGTCTTAGCTACCATCTCAGCAAGCCCTGGGGGCGGGGCCCACATGGCACGCCTGGGGATTGAATCCTGGGCCCTGGGATCTGCCTAAGCAGGCACTTTAGTCTGCTGAGCTATCGGGCCGGCCCATTCTTTTTCTTTTTTGGTACAGGGAATTGAACTCAGGACCTTGTGCTTGCCAGTCAGGTGCATATGCCACTGAGCTATGTACCCACCTCCACTTTTTTTGGGTGCTGGGATTGAACCTAAGGCCTTGTACATGCAAGGCAAGAGCTCTATCATTGAGCCACATGCCCAGCCCCCATCATGTCTTCTTTTTTTGAGTTTTGTATTTTAGGGAAGGGTCTACAGGGTGTTCAGGGTCTCACTACTAAGTTGGGCTCGTAGTGACCCGCCTGTTTACAGCATCTCAAGAGCTGGGATTACAGGCGTGCGCCACCACGCCCAGTCTCAGTCACTGTCTCGGCCAGCACGGCTGGCCGAGGGATCGAACCCCCAGCCCCTGCGCCTGCTTGTGGGCACTTTAATCTGCTGAGCTATTTGGCCGGCCCTCAAAAATATATTTAAGAATATTCAGTGAATACGCTTGAGATTCATCATCACTATTGTGTTTGAAATTGATTCCATTAATAAACCCAGAGTTTATTATTAAACCACTAATATCACCAATATTCAGTGTCATGTCAGATTTCAAAAAAAAGTCATAGAAGCCACCTCATAATTTTAATTTCTATTTATATATAATGCTGTAGTGTTTTGTTTTGGTTTTTTTCCTATCCTCAAAGAAAGGGCTCTACTAAAAAAAAAAAAAAAAAAACCCTCCTGGGGAGCTGGGGAGATAGCTCAGTAGAATAAGCATTTGCCTGGCAAGCACAAGATCCTGAGTTCAATCCCTGGTTCCGCCACAAAAAAAACAAAAACAAACAAAAACAAAAACAACAACCTCCTAGGGCTGATTTCACAGCCAAAGAAAAATAAAGCTTCATAAAATCACTGAACAACTTCAGTGTTTTACTTCAGTGTTAGACCCATTTCCTGCCTACCCATTAAAAAAATTTTTTTTTCTTCAATGCAGTTGGTACAAGTTCTCACTACACAGCTTAGACTCATAGTGATCTCCTGTCTCAGCCTCCCCAGCACTGGGATTTCAGGCATGCGCCACCACACCCAGTCTCTGTAGCAAGCTCAGAGCGTGCAGGGGCAGGGGCAGCGTGGGGACCAAACTCTGTTCCCTGCACTGCGTAGGCAGGCACTTAGTCTACTGAGCTGTCTTGCCGGTCCACTCCATTTTTTCTTAAGCCAAGAAACAGAAATGAAAAGCTGTTCATCTTTAGCTGATGCAAATCTACCTTTGGAACCACAAGTGGCTGGAGCCGAAGGAAGGGTCAGAGGAGGGTTCTTGCAGTGACTCCAAATAAAAACCCTCACCGAGTTCTGTGTCCCAGGGGAATGTCCCCTTCCTCGTCTTTCCAGGATGCCCTGCTCCATGGCCTCTTAGGGTTTGTGAGAAAAATTTTGAGAAGAAAACAGACCTTTTTTTCTCTTTGTACTTTATCTGAGCAGCAAGAGAAAAATGGGGTCAGGAGGATGGAGGGAAAGGACGGGAAGGAGGAGGAGAGACAACAGGAGGGCGACACGGGAAACCGAGGCCGTAGCCCAGGGCCTTCTTCAGGGGTCCACTTCGGCGGGGCTCCGTGGGCAGACTGGGGACCCCTTGTGGCTGTCTCCCTGCCAGCGCCCAGCCCCCGCCAGCTGGGAACAAAGCTAAGGGAGTGACAGGCGCTTACGACCGACCATTGAAGAAGCCATCTTTCGGGGACAGTCCCAAGGCTGTGAGGCCAGGCTCCAGGAAGGACTGCAGCAGAGACTGTGACCTGGCGGCCGGGGGTCGCACGGAGGACAAGGGCCCCTGCCCACTGGGGCTGCTGTGCCTCTCCTCCTCTCCTGTCCCAGCCTGGTCTGCGTGAGCTTTCTCTGGACATAGCCTGCCTCTGCTGTGCGGCCATCGCCCCGCTCAGGGATGCAGACGAGACTGTCCAACCCACGCACTGCAGCTCTCTGCGCCAGTTTTCCTTCCAAACACTGCATTTCTGACATCTCGGGAAGCAAAGCGGCCAGAGGGCTCCTGCCAGACAGCCAGTCCGTCCCGCACACCCGCGACCGCAGCTTCCCAACTGCACTCTAGAGCCCTGGAAGCAGCCTCTGTCCAGCAGCAGACAACCTGACAAGGACAATGTGTCTCTGTGTCAAGGGTACGACTCTGCCATCAAGAAGGCAGGCTTGCTCGTGGGTAAGAATGTACTTATCCATGAGGCAAGGCTGCACTCACGCACTGAGAGCTATTTTTCAAAAGCCAGTTGGCATCTGCCATAATTGAGAGTTGGCCCCAAACTCAAGGACACTGCAAAGGTGCCTGGGCACCCCTGCCCTAGGGAAGCCACGAGGCAGCAGGGCAGGCAGAGCGGCGCCACCGTATTCCAGCATGGAGCAGAGTAGAGGGAACGCAGGAGTGCCTGTGGGGGTGCCGATCACAGCCTTGCCCCGGTCCCGAGAACAGCAGGCACAACCCGCCCAGCGGGTGTCAGAGCACAGTGGCTCCAGCGCCAGCGGGTGTCAGAGCACAGTGGCTCCAGC
>NDGN011477800.1:0-12651 GCA_002564285.1 Tympanoctomys barrerae
GCGGCAGCAGGCATCTTGTCAGGCAGGAGAGGAGGACCCAGCTAGGACCGGGCTGGTCAGGACGCAGAGCAGACGTCCTGCTTGCCGCGCGAGCCGCGCCCTGCTCCTCCTGCCTTCCCCTGGCCTTTATTGCTCACTCCAGCAAGCTTTCAGGGGACAGCAGTGAAGCAAAGTCATTCACAGAGCAGGGAACATTAAGAGTGAATCAAGTTGTTCCAGGACAGCGACTGGTCTTCCTCCCATCCGGTGTACAAATCCTCATGCAGACTCGGGCTGGCTGGCGCAGGAAAAATGAGGCTGAGCCGAATTTACAGCTGTAAATGGTTTATAACTATCAGCCTTCTTCCTAGTTACTTTTTTTTTCTATTTTAAAGGGAATGAAAAATTTAAAAAACATTAAAATCAATACAGAATTTTCAAAACAAGATCATAGGAAATCAACAGTGCGTTATATTGCATATTGTTATTTTCAAAGTAGTTGCGCAGATTGCCAGATATAGGCAGGCAAAATTGGTCAAAATTTAAAACACAATGACACATTAACATTTCAATATAAATGAGTGGTACAATTATCTTAGCTATCAGATAGCTAAGATGACCTTTCTTTTGATGGCCTCACTAGTATCATAAAGCAATATTTAAGTTTGCTATAAATTTTAAATGCAAGAAGAATTCCATAGCATGAGGCTAAATCTCACTTCCCACAGCACATACCATCTCAGAAAAATGGCATGGGCTTCGGGTCCCAATTTTAGGGGTTGATTTAAACATGTGACAATAAAATGGATTATTTAATGACACCAATGCCAGAGCAGAGTTTAAGTCAGCAGTCTCCTCAATCAGAGCAGACAGGGACTTTATTTCTGTGTGGGTTGTCTTACACGTGGAAAGCTTCAGTCTCGCAGTGAGCTCCTCTGTCTACAAGAGATTCTACAAGATGTCAGAAGACACACACGCCAAAAGAGATGCTCCTAGCCCTCCCTGTCGCTAGCGAGAGGACGGTGCAAAGGAGCGCAATCATAAGGCTGTGGCCCCTGAGAGTCCTCCGTGGACAACATGTGCCTTGCAGCTCTCAGCTGGGGCTTACACGCTCTCTCTGTGTAGACAGAAATTCTTCTTTCCTCAACAGGAAAATGGTCAGAGATGAAGGTGTGCTGTGGCATGTGCTACTACAGTTGTTTGCTGAATTGCTTACCATAGTAGAGGGGAAAAGTATCTGTACCCTTCTTGCTGATAAAGATTTCAGTTTGAAAATCTCTGAGAAAGCTCCAAATGGAAATAAAAAAACAGTCTAGTATCAATTCAGTCAGAATCTCTAGGAAAATTTAATTTATTTGCAAAACGAAAGTTACTAATTTTGTGATACTGTGAAAAAAGTAACCCACTTATTCATACTATTTTTCTTTTGTTCTTGTTCATCTCACAAGGCTGCCAATATTTAGATTTTTGCATGGAATGTTTTCACCCAATGTCTCTGAAAGGGTAGCTAAAAACCTGGTTTCACATTAAATACTGATATTCAAATTTCAGCTTGCATACATTAAAGGGAACAGCTCCTTTTCAATTAACATAATTTTCTCTATGAAGCCGGGCTGTTTGGTTGGCTTGATTCCTCCTAGAGAAGGATGAACATCAAAGACTGTAATTATCCTGTAATAATTTCTATCCGTCAGTGTAATCTCTGAGGCCACCGTTGCTATGGCAACTTCATACAAGCTCTCTTGCGCATAGCACCATTTCAGCGTCCTCCATTCTAGTTAGTGTCACACGCAGGCTTCCCTCGGAAACGACACAGCTAGAGCTTTAGAGTTCTGCACAAAAGAAAAAGTACTCTTTGCAACTAATTCTGCAGGCCCCTGTGTATCCATTATTTTGGAACTTTGCTGATACATTATCTTAATTGCTGTTCACCATGAGATGACTGAGAAGTGAGTTTCTCTCTCAGGCAATGCAGAGGAATCCAAAGCAGCTTTATTGTCCTCTGTAATTGATTTATTAATTCTCTAAATTTTGCCTGCTCTTAAGTGTAGTAGCAGTGGTAGACAGACACAGACACAAGTGAAGCAAAGTTAAAAGTCCAAGGAGCAACCTTCATATTCTGGTGAACTGATTTTCAACAAGGGTGAAAAGACAACCACATTCTACAAAAACAGACTTCTCAAACTACAGCACTAGAAAACTGGGTATGAACATCCCAGATGACAGGGGCTGCCAAATAGCACAGTGGATTAAAGCACCTGCTTAGGCAGATGCAGGGCCGAGTGCTGCATCAATGCATAGATGATTGTGTTTGGAAGTGAAAAGAGTAAATCACTGAAGCGCATTATAACATAAGGGAATCCTGAAAATGCTTTTAAGTAAAAGAAGACAGTCGCAAAACACAACATGGTGCATGATTCTTCTTTTGTAAAATATCCAGAAAAGATAAATCTGTACAGAAAAAAAGCAGGCAAATGTCTCCCAAAGGCTGAGGGAGACAGGAATGCCCATAACTGAAACAGGTGGCTGAAAGGTAGAGAACCAGAGAGTGGCGACGGCTACACGATGCTCCGCATATGCTCAGAATCACCGCTTTGCATACTGGATCTACTTCTGCAATAGACAAACTGTATCTCAGTAAATCTGTTACCAAAAAAAAATCCAACTTAAAGAGAAACATCTCTAACCAGAATGAAATTCAACAGTGATGTAGCTTTCATCTATCTCTTGATTGCAGCCGATTCTGAACTCGGCTTGGTTCTCCTGCCTGGTGATAAATACACACAGGCGGCTCTCAACACCACCTCACAACTGGGGCTCCTGTGACCCCCAGCTACATTTGCTTCCTTCTTTTAGAAATACAAGAAAGAGCATCCCATTAGACCAACTTTCCACAGTATAAGGTACAAAGTTTCAAGTTTCCCAAGCCATGTAGAATTACAGTGCAGCACAAGACCATAATTCAGACATACATACCCATAAATTCAGGCTTAATCATGCAACTGAGGATGGGCCACTTAACCAAGCTCACTCTCAACTTCATCAAAGGCAAATTGGCTGGGACAAAAATACATACATATATGCATACATACATACATACATACATACATATATACGTACGCATGTACATGCTGACACCATATATCTTGATAATCACAAGCGAAAATGCACGATATGCTAAGCTTACGGTCAAATGCCTGCAAAGTGGGGAAATGTTTAAACATTATAACAAAGATGACAACGATGATAAGGATGCAGTGTCAGCAGCAGGAAAATAAAGTCAAAATACCTGAAGTGGGTATAAACTTTCCAAGAATGCTCTTGGCTCTCCTGTGGTGTCTGTTACCTCGATGTCATTTATAGAGCACCTCACTGAAGCCATAGGTAACATTTTCTTCAGCGAGGAAAAACCTGAGAAGAATGAAAAACTGAGAATAGTGACAAAGACAAGAAACCCAAATAGAAGGGAAGATATATAATAAAGACACTCCCTTAAGTGCATCTACTTGTAAAAAAAAGCTTCTACTGAATGTGCCAAAATGAATGGTAAGATTTGGAGGCAGATGTATTTGACATCCACAGGCACTAATTGGGATCATTTCCAGGGTACCAGGCCCTGATCTCTGGTGGTCCAGGACGTACCCAGGATAAGCACGCAGGAAGTACAGAGGCAGGACTGCTGCCAGTCAGGGCGTGGCTTATACAACGTGCCCATAGTGATGAGCTACGCATCACTGTGATGATTCATCTGTAAGAGACAGGAGCAGCTGGGACTGGAACATGAATTGTTACCTGGCAACTAAGAAATTGAAGTATACTGGCTGGAGTGGGGTCTTCTGCTACACTACAAGAAAAAGTAAAATATATTACACATTTCGTGAAAAAGTCTTGGAGGAAAACTCAAACTCTCCTGTGTGATTCTCCTTCATTGATATAGTTTTCATCCACTACTTCTCATTTTTTATTTGTAGAATATGAATAAATTGACCCCACATGCCGAAAGCCATGCTTCTTAAGTCTTGCTGTGGCACATGCTTATTAGAAGTAACCGAGACAGGGCAGATGGTGCAGCTCATTGGTAGAGCTCTTACCAGCACCATCAAGGTCCTGGGTTCATTCTCAGGAACTAACAAAGAAAGGAAGAGAAGGAGCTGTCATCTACGGAGGGCCCAGAGGCCCTTATCTCTAAAACCCTAAGTGGTGGACAGTACTATACTAATTATGTAGGTGTGAAATCTTGATTCAGCAAGAAATGTGAGGAGATTTGGGGACAAAACCAATAAGAGAATAAGGGAGTCTGAGTCTATTCCTTCAACGTGGGCTTTATATTTTTTATTTTATTTTTTCTGTATCTTTTAGGGAAGGGTCTACAGGGTGCTTACAGTCTCACTACTAAATCAGACTCACAGTGATTCACCTGTTTACAGCCTCCCAAGAGCTGGGATTACAGGCAAGTGCTACCATGCCCATGCCACCTCAGTGGGGGCGGGGACAGCATGGCAGGCCCAGGGGTAGAACCCCCAGCCTCTGAACCTGCTTACAGGCATTTTAATCTGCTGAGCTATTTGACTGGCACTAGCTTTGGATTTATAAATTGAAAAAAGATTTGTTTCCATTGTAACACTGACACTCATATGCTATACAATGCAGTTTTACTTAAGATGACAGTGTTCAAATAGAGCTTTATTATGCCAAAGATAATATAGAACATGCACCTTAGATATCATGGTTTGCATCAGAGATGATAAAAGGCAATGCATGCAAATATGTTCCAGATTCTTTAAACTGGAGCATGAAAAGCTTAAGTCACCCCGTGTGGGGGTACACTGCTCCCACATCCCTGCTGTAGGGCCGGGGAACATATTTACTTCAAATCCCCAGTCTCTCTTCCTAGGTTTGGGACTGTGTAATCACACTTCAAGGCTCCCTGTCCTCACGAGATTACCTTCCTTGTAAGATTATCATCTTCCTCGTGAGCTGAATGCAAACTCCTGACTTGTTTATGAAGCATTTTTCTCAGACACATCAGTCTCCTTGCTTTCCTCCCTTCTTGCTTCTTTTGTACTTTTTCTTTGTGGCTGGCTCAGCCCCACCTGGGGACAGGGCTGGCACAGCATGTGGTGCTGGGATCAAATCGCAGCCCCTGAGAATTTGCCTAAGCTTGCCCAAGCAGACACTTTGGACCACTGAGCTATCTGGCTGGCCCCACTTTGGTACTTCTTAAAATGTAAATACTTCTGGGAAATAAATAAATAAAATTAAAGCTACATTTTCCTATGCGTTCAACCTTAAAAGATTGACTCTAAGAGCCAGCACATCATGGTTTACAAAAGAGACAGAATGAAGGAGGAGGGAGAGATCACAAAGGTAGGTGATGAATGGTGTAGTGGGGCTGAGCAGCAGACTAAACTCCTTCACACCGGGGAGGAAACTCACTCCTTGAAGATCTCTTGCAATCTGCTTTCTGACTGTGAACAGAAGTACTAATGATTACAAGGGAATCCTAGAGATTAGACTAGTTAGCCCAAAATATGCAAGTTCAGTACAAACAGACAATGATAACCAAGCTCATCACAAGTAGTAATGTATGCCTCGATGACGCACGGCAGCGTGTGTTCCAGCTCTTTTCTCTGCATCCGCTCTACTTCTTCAGCTGCCAGTGAAATGCATGCCTGTAGTCCCATTGAGGACTGGGCCTAGCCCCTCACCTCCCAAACTGAGCTACGGTGAAGGCTTAAATAGACAAGTGATATGGTTTTTGGAGAACAGGAAGGTCAAGATTTAGGGGGAATAGAGCAAGGACTTTCCAGATCACTCATGTTCATTGGGTTTTTCTGGATTTGGAAGGTACAGACAGAGGAGTGCATGTTTGAGGGGAAAGCCCACAACAAATGACCAGAGCCTTGTAAACAAGGGCAGTGACTTTCCTAAGTGAGAGAATGTTTGTTCTCTAAGACTGAGGTCTTATCACTATAGAATAGGGGGTGGCAGCGGCCCGTGTCCTTAGCTTCCTCCGCTGTGCTGTCACCCTGACTTCAGGACACCATGAATAGGAGCTTGTACAGCACAGGCAGACACCCCTTAGCGGCTGACAACTCCAGCCTGCCATAGCCTGGTCCTGGACACAGTCCTATGAAGCACTTTCAGTTCATTCTTCAGTTGTGAACCAGCCATAGCTGAGCAGGCTGGAGAAGCCCACACGGGAACAGGATAAAAAGACCCAAGAAGCTAAAAGTAGCATAGATGTAAAATGCTTTATCACGACCTCTTTACCACAGGCATTGAGCTCAGATGGATGCAGCTGATTTAGACCAAGACCTTCCACTATGACGTAGAGACATCATTTGTGAAAGTTGGATTTTACTGGCATATATTTGTGATCAAAGTTCGCATTCCTTTTGAGGAATTGGTGCGTCTGTGCATGCACAGGAGTGCCCCACTGTGATCACGTTCACCCCACTTCTCCCCTGAGGCCCTCGCTCCACTCCCCAGATCCCCTCCCCCAGCCCCAAAGTCTGCTTTCCTGTTTCCTGCCCCCTCTCTTTTACTTTACTTACTTATACTTCGGGCTCCATACAGTGCCGTTCTTAACATCTGTATTTCAGTTCCATGCACATTCATACATCAGGCTTTTCAAACCTACTATTTCTACACAGCATCAAATGTCTGCCTCTGCTATTTGGCAGTCTTTCTTTAATTTGCAGAAGCAAAAAAAAAAAATAGAAAGAAAAGCTTCCAAAAATAATTCTTAAGATCTAAACATGGAATGCATAACAAGAAGTAAACAAATTTCTTTGTTAGAGATAATTATCAGTCACCAAAATAGCTCAGTAGCAACAATGTAAGAGGTTGACTTGAAAATGGTAGGACTCCTGCATGTAATATTTCTTCCGATGTAGAGAACAAGAGAAATGGCCTCATAGAGGCACTTGAGAAGCTTTAACATAAAACCAGACAACCATCACTAGTAACAAAAAGATCAAAAAGAAAGGAAGGGAGATGGTTCAGTAGAATAAGCACTTGCCTGGCAAGCACAAGGGCCTGAGTTCAATCCTTGGTTCCGAAAAAAAAAAAAAAAAAGGAAACGACTTATACCCATGAGTCGATTGCAGCAATGGAAAGCTAACACACCACATTATGATGTTCAGCATTTCATTCTTTCTGCATCTGAATGACATTCCACAGTACGCAGAGGAAACTCCTTCCTTTTAATGCAAGGATGTGACCCAGGGCCTGGAGCATGCTGGCCCCTTGTCCGCCCCCACTGAGCTGCACCCCACTCACCTCATTGCAGGTGCACTCTTTGATTACTCATTCTTTGGTGGAACATTTGGGTTATTTTGCCATATTACTCTACTTTAAGCAGAAATGTTTATCAGGATGGTGCAGTGGGGACTTAGCGCTCCCCCATTTTCCCTTACCATTGGAAAAGAAAACCTGGAGTAGGTGAGTCACGCTGTACCCTCTAGTATAAACGAGGTGACAGTTCTCCTTATTTTGGGGTGCCTTTTTATAACTCTATAAGCAGAGACAGGATGGGTTCCCTGCCTCCCCACCCTACTTCCCTTGTCGTGGAAGTGAGCTTGTGCCTGATTCCTCGTGCTCCTGATGTCCTTGCTCTGCAGGCCCAGGCACCCATTAACCCTTCTGTGGCCACACTGATTAGCAGGCAAACAATCACGGTATCACAGGCTTCATGATGTGGGCCTTGGTTCTACTTAAAAAATGGCTCAAGCAAAGTGGCTCAGCAGATTCAACTGAAGCTTTTGAGATTTCTTTGAAGCTGTAATGCACTCAGGATAGTTCTTTAACTTCCTTTCAGTCCTGTCAAGTGTCTTAGATAACTTTTGGCCTTTAATAGAGTTGATAAATGGAGTCTAGTGTGCTCTAGTTAATTACATTTGCACTATCTCTAATTGCTGATCAAAAGAAAATGAAGTTCTTTACATAATTGCAAATTAAGAAAATATAGTTTTCATGTACTTAATGAAAGTTATCTTTTCTTATTTCAGAATATAAATGATTGAAAAATTCTCTTCCTAGCCTTTCCCCATCAAAATACATTTATCTACCTCTTCTTGCCCAAGTCTTGATGTCGCAGTTACTCTTCTCTCATTGCTGGGACAAATACCCAACACCCATAAGGAAGGAAGCCAAGGTTGATTTAGCTCACAGTTTGTGGAGGTTTCAGTCCTCACTCAGCTGGCTCCAAGGCAGAGCAGCACATGGCAGAGAGCAAGCTTTCATGGTGGCTGCAAAGAGCAGAACGACAGCAGCAGTGGCCACAGTGGCACAGAGCCCAAGTCTGCCTCTGTCTCTCATGGTCCAGTCAGGCGATCCGCCCTAGGCTGGGAGTAGCACTCACACCCATAATCCCAGCAGTACTCAGGCCCATAATCCCAGGAATAACTGCACCTCAATGACTGCATGAGGCTTTCCAGGGACAGCTAGACATAAACCAGGACGCTTGATATTCTCTCCTCATGCCCCCCCAAGCACTTCTGGAAGAGAAGCTGTTCCAAGAGATGCATGGGGACAGAAAGGGAAGGAACGGCGGTTGTCCACTGCAGCATACGCAGCTTGGCTGTACCTTGAGTGTGTGCTGACAACACTCTACTTTGCTAAATACTGCAGACACACACACACAGACACCAACACACACACAGACACCAACACACACACACACACACACACACACACATTTGTTTAAAAACAGATAAAAGAAAAGATTTCAAATCGCCTCACATTCTTCCTCTTTTACATATATAAGGACTCCCATAAAAATAGTAAATACAAGTAAAAGTGATTTCACTCTTAAATATTCACAAAACCCTCTGTACATACAAGTAAAAGAATATGTAACACTTCCATGCAAAAGACAAAGGATTTGTTCATATAGGCAGCTGAAATCTGCTTGTCTTTATTCTTACACTACACCATATTTGTAAGTTAAATTTATTCATAGGAATTTATGTGTAAGGAAAAAGACAGCATGTAAGGTTTAGTACTAGCTACAATATCAGGCACCTATTTGGGGACAGAGGAATGTGTCTCCTGTGGAAAAGGGGGGCTGTGCTGCATGATGAATGTATGTGCTCGTGTGTTCAATGAAAGTACATATGTGTATGGAGGAGTCTATTGATATACATGTCTATAATGTGTAAATACAGATTCCTACTTTTATATGTAACTAACTAGTACACATATAAATATATAGAAATAATATAATATGTACATTTATGAATTCACAAATTTAATATTTTATCCAGATTTATAACTAGCCAATATGACATACATTTATATATTAATGTGTGTGTTACATATCATATATATTTATATAAACATCTATACACATATGTGTGTATTTCTAGCATGTGGTTATTATAGATTTAGATATTTACTCTTCTTCCATTTCTCTGCTTTAAATTATATAATGTCTGAAAAACACCTTAAGATCTATGGATTTTTATATAAATTACAAGCATTTTATGTTTACTTTCTGATGGCACATTCCATTTTCTGCGGATTTTCTACCAATATTTGCCTTTTCTGAATATTAAAATTGTCTGGGATAAGCTCATTTCCCTAAGACCCAACTTTGGGGTGCATTGGTTGTCTGCAGGATTCCTCTGAGGGGGCCCGTGGTAAAAACCTTCCTCACATTCAGGCTGACAAGCAAGCGCAGCCCCAGCTCCATTAGCTCTGCCAGGTCACCCAGCCATAACTCACAAAATGTGAGCGCCTTTTGTCCTTCATCCTCATAGATCCCGACATATAGACAGTAGGGAGACATTTCTCAATGGGGACGGGGCAAAAGAGACAAAGAGACGGAGGCAGGAAGGGAAGGAAAGGGACGGGCGAGAAGGCGTGAGGTTGTGTTAGGTGTGCACCACCTCCGCACGAGAAGTGTGACCAGTAGGTACCACTGCAGGCACTCGATCAAGATAAAGAGAAATCGTTTAAAGAAATTTTGCAAACTCAAATCATTTACAGGTGAAAGAGAGTCAGAGTCTGCTCGCAGAACACCAAGCCAATTTTCTTTTTATTTTACAAGAATGGGTTGCCCTAGGCCCTTAGTGCTGCACTTGCTCTTCCTGAGTGTGTGACTTCCAGCCGGATGTTCACTCTTCTTGGCCACGTGGTTTCCTCTCCGTGCAGCCTATGCTGCAGTCTGCGCTCCTCTCAGGACCTGGGCGGGGCCCCCAGGGCTCAGCCTGGCCCAACAGGCCCAGGAGGACACCGGCGCTGAGACCAGGAGATTCACCCCGACCCTCCATGCACCCACGATGGCTTTCAGCAAACTTGCCTCTTTCTGGAGTCCTCCTGGGTAAGCGCAGCTTCCACCTACGGACCCTGAGCTCTACCCGGGCGGTACCTCTCTTGCTGGCGCAGTTCTTATGACCCTCATTTTGCCTCAAAGTGCTTTTGGAAAGTTCATTTAAAACCACTAAGTCTGAGTAGAACTGGATGATCCCTCCCCAGATTGGAACTCTTAAGACCAGGAGAATAAAGCTATTGATTTCATGCATAGGAATAATACACTGCATGCACAGTAACAATCTTCGTGTAGCCAGTCTTCCAAAGGGTAAAGATTTTCACAAAAAAGAATAAAAAATAGAATCCTATTAAGTTGTAATTGTACAAGCAATATAAACACATTAAGAAATCAAAGATGAATAAGGAAGTGAAACCAATAGCAATCCTCAACATAAACAGATAATCATTACATCATTAGTAGAATTCTCTTAAATCAATATATAATTATAAATATAATTGTATATTGATAAATCAATATATAATTATAAGTATAATTATATATTGATTTAAGAGAATTATATGTAATTCTTACTATATGTAATTATATGTATAATTATGGATGGATAGATAGACATACAGACGCTGTTGTATGGGTCCAAGGGGTCTGCTACAGTTCTACACCCTCATCTCAGTATCATGAGTAATAGAGTACATAAAAGCCAATCTTGAGATTTGGTAGAATAAGCCTTTAGCTCACATTGAAAGTTGATACTTTGAATACTTTATTCATCCATTTGGATCTTACAATGGTTTGGAAAATTGTATCAAAAATCACATGGGTATTTTTGTTTTTGTTTTTTGTGGTACCGGGGATCAAACTCAGGACCTTGTGCTTACTAGGCAAGCACTTAAACAGCTGAGCTGTCTCCTGGTCCCACACTGATATTTAATTGAAGTTTCATTGAATGTGTAGATTAATTTGGAAAGAACTTTTTAAAACCTTCCTGTGTGTTTGATGCACATGTGCAATAACTTACATTTCTTTGAAACTCTTTAAAGCATTTTATATTTTTCTCCATTTTTATGTGCTACTTTACGTTTATATTGGTATTTACTGCTTCCTTTGCTTTTCAAATTGCAAAGTGCAGCTCCCAAACACTGTGAAATTTTTATACATCCTTAACATTTTCATTAGAACACAATATAATTTTTGGATCTGAGGAAAGTACTTTGAAAAAATATATTCATTCTCAACATTATCCTCACAGAGATGAAAATATGAATTACATTTTAAGTAATTTGTCACTTCCTGTATTGTATGAATGTTGGGATTGCACAGAATTCGCAGTACTGAACAGCACAGGACGCAGCACAATGCTTCTGTGTGATCCTCTGTGAGTCCCTTACATTTGTGCCGCACGACGCTGTCAGACACAAGCCTGGCATTTTGCGGTGGTCGCCTGCCTCCAGGCCTTGAGCGCTGCCTGCCTGTGTGACCTTAGTCCCACGGGAGTGACGAAGATTCACAGCTCATGCGGGACTCCAGAACCTCACGCGGGATCTAGGTATGCGTTCCCGCAAGAGCTGGCGTCCCCAGGGTGTGACGAGACCGGTACACAGGCGCGGGGCTGTGCTACGTGGTGGGCGGGCCAGCTCGACGCTATTTGTGAAATGGATTTTATGATCAAGAAAAAAAGAAACTAAACTCTCCATGGAGAAGTAGAAGAGGGTGTGAAAATAAAACGCGTTTCAGAGGAGACATTTCAAATAACTAGAAATATAAACAAAGAGACAAAAGATTCCTTCACAATAGCTAAGGAGAGTCTTCATTAAACTTCACAGTAGCAGTCCATTGCTCCTAGCCCCCATTACATGGAAACTGAGCGTTGAATGAGCTCATAAAATTATTTTTTTTGTTTTTGCTTTCCTTCTGTGTTGCCACAGAATGTACATCAAAAGAAACCATCTAGAACACAAAAATCTGTCACAGCCGATGTCTCAACGTTACTAACCTCTAGATTAACATGAAAAGAAAGATAAAAGCAGCAATATGGATTTGAAAGAACATTTTACCTAAAACTGATGCTAACCCTGTGAGGTAGTGATGGAGAAAATGAAAAGGGTTTACATGTCACCTAACATCACTTTCCTGATTAAAACTGTTATTATGATAGTGCTACTGCACATGCGATGCATGCTCCATAGTCCTTTCCCCTGGGTGGGGGGGCCTCACTCTCTGGCCGCTGGCCCAGCCAGAGGACCGCGCGGGGTTTCACCTACGCTGGGCTCTCACCTGTGCTGGTCTCTCACCTGCGCTGGGCTCTCACCTGCGCCGGGCTCTCACCTGCACCAGGCTCTCACCTGCGCCGGGCTCTCACCTGCACCAGGCTCTCACCTCACCAGGCTCTCACCTGC
>NDGN011477804.1:0-11065 GCA_002564285.1 Tympanoctomys barrerae
TATGCCTTGCCAAGCTTGTTCCAAGTAGGTGCTTTAGACCACTGAGCCATCTCGCCAGCCCAAACATTACAATTCTTAAAAGATGAATGAGATGCGGAAGTCCTTGCTTAGTCTCAGAATAGAGACACATGCTTGTCTCACTTGGCCCCAGTGGCTGGCTGGATCTGGAGACCAGCTCTGCATCTACTGCCTGCTAGCCTCGCCCTCAAGGATCCAGCCCACAACATTTCCTACCTGTGGCCTTTTCCATGGTTGTTCTCTCTGTCCCAAGCACTTTCTGCATGGCTAGCTCCTCATCTCTCAGGCCTGAGCTTAAATTAAACCATTCTAAAGTCTTTGTTGACCTCAATATCCTCAGTGGGTCCACGCTGCTATTCCTTATCTCAGAGCTGTTTTCTTTTACATATGCCTAATAAAATTACTTCCTCCCTCCTTGGATTTTCTTCCATCCTGCCTATTTTCCCTTTCCTTTCTTCATCTTCCCTTCTCCTGCTTTTCCATTTTCCTCTTTCCTCCTTTCCCCTCCCTCCACTTCCTCCCTTGGGTGCGGCTCCCTACCTAGTAAGTTTTTTGAGCTCAGAACTCATGTCTATTTTGCCTTCCAATATACTCCCTGAATCTAATACAGTACCTGGAAGTAGCTTAGTAAATATTTCTCTAAGGATGAACACTGAGACTCACCTGGCGCTTGCAGCGGATACAGAAGGTTTGGTGACACTGGGGACATGTCGCCTCCAGCTGTTCACGCTCATATATAAAGCCAAAGGAGCACTGCAAAGGTAAAAACATAAAGCTATTCAAAGCCTTGCCTGCACCATCCTTGTCCCTCCACTGCCAGCTCTGCTGGGCAGGCCACATACCTGGGCACACCACAAGAACTTGGGGTCCCGCATTAGCACAGCCTCAGTGAGCTTCTTATGGAACAACGCATAAGCATCTGGTTCCAGACTCTCCCGAAGCTGGGGACAGGATGCAGAGGTGGTGTGGGTGGGTACAGTTACTGTCCAAAGCCTAAGGCGCCTGAACCCTAAGGGCTGCAGTACCTGGATATCAAGGGTAGAGAAGTAGCTGAGTAACTGTGTATCATCAGTGAGGTCTGGGCGACCACAGGCAGGGCACACCATATCTGTGATGTGCTTCTCCTTCAGTGTGATGGTGAAGTGTTGGCGGAAGCAGTCAGGACAGATGGTGCACTCACAGGAAATCAGAGCCTGCATCTACAGGGAAAGAATGACAAGGGAAAGAAGGGGGTCAGAAACCACAGCTGTTAGTAGCTTTTAGATGTCTTAACAGCCAGGATTTAACTGGGCAGGGGTAGAATCTCAAATGCCAACAAGATACCAGGTGGACAGTCTGGCAACCCAAATGCCTGAAGACAGTTAGGTGGAGGTAAATATAAAAATGTCTCTAAAGGCATTGACATTCAATTAAGAGCAAATATACAGATAACATCATTGACCACTGGTGGCGGAGGGTTATGACTATGGGGTGCAGCACAGGAATTCCTTTGTGGTGATGGAACAGTCTCTACCTTGATTATGGTATTGGTTGTATGTATTTACACATGGGATAACACTGCTGCAAAGAACCACATACATAGGTCCATGAAAACAGATCTGCAGTGTCATTAGGGTGTCAGTGCATATTTCTTTGTCTTGATATTGCATTATAATCATATAAGAAGAGATCACCATTGTGGGATAGAGCCTATAGGATTCTCTGTACTATTTTGGCACCTTCCTGTGAATCTACAGTTATTTTGTCTTCTTTTGTTTGTGGTACTGAGGACTGAACTCAGGCCAGGAAGAAATTGGTACTATGATGGGCAAGGAGGCTGTCCCTGTCCAACCACCTGGCCTGTAATAAGTGGGCACTCTGGGGGAACACACATACATGTGGACGTGGAATCCTCTGCACTAAACTATTTTTTTTTGTGTGTGGCGGGGGTCTGGGGGTGGAGGGGTATTTGTGTCTATGTAGTTCAGGCTGGCCTAGCCTTAATCTCTCTATGTAGCCTTGGGTGGCCCCAAGCTCTCAGCAATTCCCCTGCCCCAGCCTCCAAAGTGCTGGGATCGCAGGCTAGGCACAAACTCATGATCTTCCTGCCTCAGCCCCCGAGACTATGAATACAGGTGTGCACAACTATGCCCAGTTTATCATTATTCTTTAAAAGAAAGTAATAAAGGGCAGGGATATAGCTCAGCAGTACAGTGCCTTCCTGGCAAGCATGAGGTCTTGAGTTCAACTCCTAGCACCCCCCCCAATAAATAGAATAATAAGAAAACAAAATGCACAGAGCTGAATAATGAAATGACTGTATTTGACTGGTGAACTGCCATTTCTGATCTAGATTAAACTGAAGTTCAGGAGCTATGAAGGACTTTTTTCTACCAACTGGGCTGCTTGCTTTTCTTTTCTTTCCTTTCTTTCTTTGCGGAACCAAGGATTCAACTCAAGCCCTGTGCTTGCCAAGGAAGCACTTACTTTACTGAGCCAAATCCCCGGCCCCCTGGGCTGCTTTCTTTTCTTTTTCTTCCCTCCTACTGGGAACTGAAATAGGGCCTCTCATACATGTTAGTCAAGTGCTCTACCACTGAGCTATGCCACCAGCCTTATGTTACTTTTCTTTTTTTGAGACAGGGTCTTACTATGTAGTTCAGGCTAGATTTGAACTTATTATGTAGCTGAGGCTGGCCTTAAACTTACAGCAATCTTGCCATATCCTCTCTGGAATTACAGGTATGCATCACCCTATCCGGCTCCCCAGCTATTTTTTATTTTGAGAAAAGGTCTCTGAAAGTTGCTCAAGTCAGCTATCTCCCTGGCCCCCAGCCTTAAACTTTTGATCCTCTTCCTCAGCCTTCTGAACAGCTGGAATTACAGGCATGTGTAATACCACCCAGTCCAATTAAATATTTTAATGATACTAAAGAATTGTTTGGAGGGTCAGGGAGATAGCTCAGTAGAATGAGTGCCTGCCTGGCAAGCACAAGGTCCTGAGTTCAATCCCTAGTGCCGTAAAAAAAAAAAAAAAAGAAAAAAGAAAAAGAAAGAAAACAAAAAAAGAATTATTGTTTGGGAGGATGAGGCAGAAAAATCTCAAGTTCAAGTCAGCTTGGGCAACTCAGTGACTGAGTGAGACCTTGTTAAAACAAAAAAACCCCCAAAACTGTCTTGGGAGGGTAGTGGTGTGGAGATAATTCAGTGTGAAAGCTATGAGTACTTCAGGAAGAATTGTTAATTTGTGTGTGTGTGTGTGTATGTGTGTGTGTGTGTGTGTGTGTGAATGGTGCCATGGCTATGTATTCTTTTTTTCTTTTGTATTTAGGTAAGGGTCTACAGGGTGTTCTGTTTACAGCCTCCTAAAGAGCTGGGATCACAGGCGCATGCCACCATGCCCAGGCTCAATTGCCATCTCAGTGTGCCCTGGAGGCGGGGGCGGCATGGGAGGCCTGGCAGGCCCGGAAATCGAATCCCTGGCGGCCCCTGCACCATCCGCTGAGCTATTTGACTGGCCCTATGGCTTTGTATTCAAAGTTTGCCTTTTAAAGGTCAGCCAGATAGCTCAGCAGGCTAAAGTGCCTACTTAGGTGGGCACAGGGACCAGCGTTCGGTCCCCTGTGTGGCCTTCCAGCACTGCCCTTGGGGCACGCTGAGACAGTGACTGAGACTGGGCATGGTGGAGCATGCCTGTAATCCCAACGCTTGGGAGGCTGAAAACAGGTAGATTACTATGAGTCTGATCTGTGTAGTGAGACCCTATAGACCCTTAGACCCTCTACTAAATAAAAAAAAAAGAAACAAACAAAAAAACCCACCTTTTATCTTTCTAAACTGATTTTTATCAGATATTTGTTCTACTAGCAGAAAGGTAACTAAGATAATGCTTGAAAATTTCTACAACAGAGTAACTTATAAAGGAAGGGAAGCTGTTCTTGCGTTCCTCTTCTCAGAAGGCTTCAGGTGTACCCAGAGAACCTCTGAGAAGAGGGCCAGGTAGGGGTGAACTGGAGGTCCAAAGGGAATACATTAATTCTCTGCCCAGGGCAGTGGGGAGAGGCTCACCCGGTTGCGGGGCAGGGTCCAGCTGCACACAGCGCATTCCTGGGCAAGCAAGCGGCGCAGAAAGGCCCGGTCCTGGCTGTGCTTCACAGCCTCTACCACATCCAACAACTCATAGTTCCTGGGTGTCTCCTGCAGCAGTGACAGTGCCAGCTCTGCACGGCCCCAGCTGGGGAGGGCGTAAACTGCCAAGAGCCGTCTGACCAGGCTCTGCAATGCAATTCACATGCAAGGGAAAGTAGTAGTTGTCAGACTCCAGGGATCCCCTCCCTGTCTTCCTGCTAGGGTAGGGGCGCTACCTGGGCTCCTCATCTCCACCCAGTACCTGCTTGTCTGGTCCATCCCAGGAGGGCTCGGGGCCACTGTCCCAGAGGCGCTGGTGAAAGGGCTCCAGGCGCTGGCGCTGTAGCTCAGTCAGGGCCCGTGCTACATCACCTCCATGCTGGAACAATGCTTGAAGAGACCCTTCCTCAGGGCCAAAGCCCAGGGACTGAAGCTCCTGCACCTATAAATTGGGAATAGAAAAGGGTAGTGAAGAAAGATCAAGGAAGAATGTCAGAGACTCCAAGACCCTCCTCCCCAGTCCACCTCCAGAACAGCCATTACCTTCCTTCTCCGGGCCCTCACACATTCCTCCACAGCTTCATCAAGGTTGCCATGACGATCTAGCCAAGCTTTCCGAGCTTCCTGACATGAAAAGGCACCCAGCTTTGGGTCCTGCTGGCCAGCCAGCTCAGCCACCATCTCTAGCACATAAGGCAGCTCTGAGCGCAACCACTGCAGGGGCACCTCGGTGCCTGAGTACTGGAGGGCCGAGAAGATCGCCTCTGGACAGGCACCTGCAACCTCTCCTTCCTAAGGGACAACACACACACAGAAGGCCCATGAGGAAGATGCTCTCCATCCACCCTCAGCCTGACCCAGGATGTTGCCAGTGGCTAAGCTCAGATACACTGATCATGTGACTACGCATGGTATGCTACCTGCCATGCAGAAACTGTTTGATAAGAGGCAGCTGCTGCTAACAATGACAAAAGACAGTTGTTGTTATCAATGACAAGTTTTATAAGAACTCCTATTAAAAAGCCATAGTGGCCAGCCAGATAGCTCAGTGGATTAAAAAGCCTGCTTAGGAAGACACAGGGACCCAGGTTTGTGTCCCTGGTGCGCCCTGCTGGCCCCACCCCCAGGGGGATGCGCCAAGATGGCAATTGAGACTGGGTGTGGTGGTGTGCGCCTGTAATCCCAACACTTGGGAAGCTATAAATAGAAGGATCACTATGAGTCTGATTGGTATAGTGAGACCCTATACCCCCCATTCTAAATACAAAAAAAAAAAAAACCTACCTTCTCCTTACCAGTTCAGGCCCACCTCATCCCAGGACCAATCCTCACCCGGATCTTGATCACTAGCTGAAGACTCTCCTCCCGCATTTTGTCTTGGCGTTGTTTCCCAGGGTCTCCACAGGAACTGGGCAGGGAGGCACTGAGACCCTGTGAAGGCCCAGGCTTTGGCAGTTCCTTTTCCAAAGAGCTTGTATCCAGCCGGGGAACATGCTGTACTGGGACGGGGCTGCTGGTCCGATTGCACACAGCACACACCCAGCCAGGACCCGAGTTGCAGAAGGTACAGTGAGTACAGTACCACACTTGAGTCTGGGCAGAGGAATGCAGAGTATCCCCCTGCTGGGAAGGTAGAGAGAAGCATCTCATTGGCTGGCTGGCTGAGGTTCATGACAGAATAGAGTTGGACAAACATGAAAGAAAACAAGAAATGAAAAAGTAGATAGTAGTCTGAGGTACTGGGTACAAATAATGAGTTGAGAAAGCCAGCAATAGGTTACCTTAAGGGGCTGCAGACAACTGCCAGCATCGTGGAAATCCACCCCCAAGCTGGGGGGCTGGGCCAGCCGAGGTCGCTCACACATGGCACATAGCACAGCTGCTGCCTCATTCTCAAAGGTACAGCTCTGGCAGGCCCACTGACCCCGTGCAAGCTCAGGCTCTAGGCCTCCAGTTCCTTGGGGACCCTCAATTCCCGGCCCCAACACTTTACAGCCTCTGGGCCGATCACAGGCCACACAGAGCACTGCCCAAGGCTCATTTAACATGGCACAGGCAGCACAGTGCCAGGGCAGACGAGCACTTGCAGGGTCAGGGGAAGAAAGTGAGCAGTCTCCTAGGGCCAGCAGGGACGTCAAGTGGAGTCGCGGCTGAGCTGAGGCAGGTAAACTGTAACAGAAAAGCAGACAGGGCTTGCCAAGGTGGGACCTGTGCCTTGGTCCCTCATCACTGAGCAGTCCCCATTTCCTAGATAATAAGACACAACTCTGGCCTTTGCATATGTTGATCTTCCTGGAATACTCTTAATTTAAATACTGCTCAATATTTAAAT
Source organism: Tympanoctomys barrerae (assembly GCA_002564285.1). Taxonomy (NCBI): domain Eukaryota; kingdom Metazoa; phylum Chordata; class Mammalia; order Rodentia; family Octodontidae; genus Tympanoctomys; species Tympanoctomys barrerae. The sequence continues at coordinate 6,458 of NDGN011477804.1, forward strand.
AAGTTTATAGTTTGTTTTTTCCAGGCAGATATTCCTAACATAAGGCTTGAACCCCTATGAAGAATTTAAAATACTAATGGTTGAGATGATCCTTCAGGCCAGATTGCATCCCTTTACTGCCTATTTGCATACCACAATAACCTACTTTATTGCAACTGATGCTTGCTTGATGTGTATGCCTATAAGCTCCGTAACGCCTGTGACTGGCTGTTTGTCCTCTACCAGATAGTCTTTAACAAAGAATCTTGCACATAACGAATACTCAAGTAATTTTAGATTCTCTTAATTTTACTCCTGCCAATAAGAGAAAGCCTCTCACCTGGGGCTCAGGTGGGTAGTCTGGGTAGCCCCAGGCAGGGTCTGGCGGAGGTGATGAGCACGGGATGGATGTCCATGGAACAGGCGGTCACAGGTTGGGCATGAGACCTGTTTACAGGATGGGCAGTGCAGTGTGCCTGGGGCAGAACCACAGAGAAAACAGGGACCAGAAGGGGGGCCTAGAACATAGAAGCAAAGAGAATAGAACATATTTCTTTAAAAGACTAGTTACACATGAATGTGCTATATGGACTAGGATAAATCATAAGGTGACTTTTTAGCATATCTGGACCCAAGGAAGCAATTTTATTCTCTTTGAAAAACACGAAGATCCTAAATTTCCATCAAAATAGTCACCATTCTCCCCATATAGGACCAGTAATACCTGGGGCAGAGGGTGTGGCCAGGGGGTCAGGGGCCATTTCTCGTGGTGAGGGGTCAAATTCTGAATGCTGCTGCATCTGAGGAACAAAAGGCAGGGGAATGGGCAAGGGCTTGGGGACACAGGTTCCCACCATTCCTATTTCCTTCGTTCAGCAGCACCCTTCTGCCACCATGCCCAGTCTTCTCACCTTTCTTCCATGATCTTCAACTTCATCTTTTAGTAGCTGCTCCAGGGCTTGCTCTCTTGGATGAGCATTCTGTAAACAAGATGGGGGGGGGGGGAGGAAGGGTTCTCACCTATAGCCTTAGAACAGGGCTCTCCCTCTAAGTCTTGGTCCCCTAACAGTCACAGGGAGAACAGTACCAGGAGCTCCTAGATTGCTGTGGGGACCAGGCCCATAGTCCAGCAGCAGGAGGGTTCTAAAAGTGGCTGGAGTTAAGAGGGTCGTCTCACCTGCAACAGTAGACTGAGCTCTGTGCGAAGCAGCAGTACTTCTAGTGTGACTGTAGCAACCTGGTGCTCATCTGGCTCCTCCTGGTCTTCTGGGAAACTCAGTCCATCTGGCCGCTCCTCAGTATAGCCGTACAACCGTAGCACATCCCGGCCCCCCTGCCATGCATTCACAAGAAGTCAACACCCAGCAGGATCGGACTACACTAGTTCTCATTCACCAAGGGTTTAGGCCCTTTCTAACAGATCCTAGTCTAGTCCCCTTTCCCATAAGGCTCAAGGGTTTTACCTGCACAGCATCGACGGTGCTGCGAAACACGGGGTTATTAAACTTGACGGAGCGCCAGTACCGAGGCCGCTGAGGGCTAAGGAGGTTGCGGCCGTATTTCTCCAGGATGTTCAGGGCCGTGGTCAGAGTGTTGAGGTAGTTTATGGACTGGGAGCAGTCAGAGAGCAGAGTTGTGAGCCCAGTCCAGCCCTGGCCTCTGGACCTATGTTCCCTTCCTGATCCAGGCAGGGCGGGCCTGATCTCACCTCCCCAAGAGCATTGCAGCGAACCAGGCGTGCGGCGTCTAGTCGCAGATAGCGGGAGGCTGGAGGCAAGGAGGTGGCCAGTAGTGGCCGGAGCTGCTCCAAGGAAAATGTCTGTGCAGAATCGCTTCTCAGGGCGCTCGTCAGGTCCTCACGGGCGGCCAGGAAGGCTTGTTTCTCCTCCCCCGGCATCCCGAGACAGGAGTCAGCCCCGGCCTCGCCGCCCACCAAGTCTCGGCACTAGCTGCGCGCGGCCGCAGAGCCACCCCTCCCGCCTTCTGTATACTTTCCCGCCTGACCCGCTTTCCTCAGCCAACGGGGGATCGCTCAGGTCACGGTCACTAGCGCCGGGTCCAGAGCCAGGATTAGCTGGGAACAGGAAGCTCCGGGGAGGAGGGCGGGACTGCGACCCGGTTCCAGGGGAAGAGGAGGGGTTTAAAGTTAGGAATAGGGGCGTTCAAAAGCCAGGGGGCGTGATCATGAAGAGCCAAGGTACCCACCAATGAGGAGGTAAACAGCCCCTGGCTCCACCTCCGATGGCCCAGACGATCTCTCCAATTCCACAGCTCTTCCCCGCCTTTCTCCAGGTTGGCCCCGCCCCTTCCGGGTAGCGTCCCCACCCCCCCACCCCCGCGAGGGGTTATCCCATTTTGCTCAAATCCTTCCTCTTTCTGTCTGTCCCCGCCGGGGAGGTCCCACGCCTCCGGGGTCCCGGCTCTGGCTGGATTTATCCCAACTGAGTAATGTCCTCAAGGCAAAGCATCCTCCTCGGAAAGTCCCCGCGCTGCTCCCTTTCACCTCCTCTAGTCCTTAAGGGCTCCAGACCCTGCCCTTCCCACTCGCTCAGATCCCTCTCCACTTCCTCCTCGCAGCTGGGGTTTGTTGGGGGACCTGGGCCGCTGGGCAGTCCCTTTCCCATTCTCCCACCCCTCTCATCCCAACCCTGGACTTTTCCCTGGACGGGGCTCGCTATAAGCCCTTCCAGTCTTCAAGGGACGGCCCCTATTTTAGTCTCCGCGGGCTCACCCTACTCTCTTATTCGGACAGCCCCGGGGCTTGTGACCCAACCCACCACTTCTAGTGGCTACAGTCTGGGAATGAGGGGCTACCTAAGGTTTGCAGCCTGCCAGGGGAAGGGGAAAAGGAGAAAGTGGGCGGGGCTGAAGGGGGTGGGCGTGGCCCTGGGGAATGAAAGCGAAAGCCGGAGCTGCTATCCCCGAGATCTTGCAAGTGGAACAGCATGGCCAAACCTTGTGGGGTGCGCTTGAGCGAGGAGGCCCGCAAACAGGTAAAGGNGGGGGGGGGGGTCGGGAACCAGGAAGGGGACAGGGAGCTCCCCTAATGGAAGCCAAGCTGGGTACCCCATGGGGCCAAGGCGATTCCAGAGAACTCCCCCAATCTCTCCAGTGCTTTCACTTCTGCCAGGGATTCAGCTGTCTACCCTGTTTAGTCTCTGCACTGAGCAGCTTTCAGGGAAAACTGGCTTGTGGAAAAAGCCCGAGCTACAGTGGAAGACACCCCTTGGCGGTGGGATCGTACTCTCCACAACTAAAACCTTTAACCAACATCCGGGTACTGTTCTGTGTACAGGTAGACGTCTTCAGACAAAATCTTTTCCAGGAGGTAAGTCTACGAATACAAGCAATTTGCCTCCAAATCTTAGAGCATTACTCGAGCATCACAACCTCTCAAAGTAACCCCCAAACTCATTCTAGATTTGGTCTCTGTTTCTCTTACCAAGCTCTCACCCAAGGCAAGCTCTTACTTGCTGATTTCTTCCTTTAACCTGACCCCTCTTAAGACTTTACCCATTTCTGCCACTTCCTCTCCAATGTTTTGGTGAGGAAGAAAAGGTATGGTCCCCACAGCAGAAATACCATGTTCTAAACTTGGTTCTGCCACCTGCCTGCTTGGGCAAGTCCCTACATTTCCAGGGCTTCATTTTCCAGTTTCCTCATTATAAGTCTGAGACTCAGTGATTTCCAAGGGGCTGTTGTACCTCACTTCTCACATATCTCATCACACATCCTCTGATTCCCCACTCCTGCAATGTAACCTACAGGCTGAGGAATTCCTCTACAAATTTTTGCCACAGAAAATCATATACCTGAGTCAGCTCTTGCACGTGAGTAGTGTGGGCCCTTACTATCCCATCTTATGACGGCCTTCTGCCCTCACTCTCAAGCTAATAGTTGGGTTCAGCACTGGGGAACAGTTATGAATGGTGGATTGTGAATGTTAGCGTGGTATGAGCCTGAGCCTCAGCTGGGAGACAGAGAGCAGACAGAATGTGTGCAGAGAAGGTTCTGAGGGCAAAGGGGGCAAAGGGCTGGGTAACTCTGACTGTGAACTCTGCAGGAGGACTCCCTCAATGTGGCAGACTTGACCTCCCTTCGGGCCCCACTGGACATCCCTATCCCAGACCCTCCACCCAAGGATGATGAGGTGAGGCACTTGGGGTTCAGGGCTATAAACCCAATAACCCTGTAACCTCAGAGACTTTTCTAAAGCTACTCCTCTCCCTTTTGCTCTAGATGGAAACAGATAAACAGGAAAAGAAAGAAGGTAATGGCAGAGGGGGTGGATAGGGAAAGGGAACAGGCACACGGACTCCTGGATGTGAAAGGACTTGAATTCTCCCTTTCTCACAGTCCCTAAGTGTGGTTTTCTCCCTGGGAATGAGAAACTCCTGGCTCTCCTTGCCCTAGTTAAGCCAGAAGTATGGACTCTCAAAGAGAAGTGCATTCTGGTAAGCTGGGGAACTGGGGTAAATGGTAAAAAAAAGACAACCAAGGCCCAGTCCTGGTAACCTTTAGGGATGCAAGTCCTTCATTCAGTGACCTGGTCCTCGTCAAGATCTTGGGTTTAGGGCCGGGGAGATGGCTCAGTGGAATAAGTGCTTCCCTGGCAAGTGCAAGGGCCTG
>NDGN011477806.1:0-20471 GCA_002564285.1 Tympanoctomys barrerae
CTCGGGTTTTTGTTAACCAGACGTCTATTGGCTGGTACCCAGCACAGGTTCCTGGGTTCCTGAGTCAGTGGAGCTCACAGTGTCCCCCTCAGGCACTGTGAGCCAGGGGGGTTCTTAGTCATGGAGCGAAGGTTAAATTATGTTCATTTAGGAACTGTGGTGACAGGCAGTTATTACAAATTCTTTGAAAAGTGGTTAACTGGATATTTGACTTACCAAATATATCTCGGGCTTCCTGTTAAAGCCAAGTAAAAATCTTATCATGGAATAATATCACTGAGAAGAGTCTCCTCCATCACCTATAACAGAACTCACTTCTCCCTTCCATCCATGGTTGTTTTTGAGTTTTCCCTATGGGGTTGCTGAGTAAAATATAGAATGTCCAGTTGAATGAAAGACAAACACTAGTTGTTTAGCAAGGTATGTCCCTTGTGTTGCATAAGTTATATTAAAAAAAAACTTTGATCATTTTTCTGAAATTCAAATTTAAATGATCATCCTGTTTCTTGTTTCATTTTATTGTCTGTTGGTTTGTTGGTTGGTTGGTTGGTTTGATATATCTGACAATGCTGTTTCCAAAAGGGTCAGGTAGCCAAGCATACTGGACCAGCCCACAATAGAAGAACAGAGTTAGAAACTAATATATCAGTTAAAACTTGAATTGTTAATCCACTTTTTCCCTAATCATTGTCAAAAGAAGTAAACCAAGGTACCTTCTCTCTGTGGGCTTTTCTAGGGGAAAGGGAGTAGACACGTGAGGTGGTCACACAGCAGGAATGACAGTGTCATTGTGCAGCTTTGCATGGTGGGTTTGTCGGTTCTGTGGCATCGGGTACCACTGGGTTGGTAGAGATACAAACTGTGCTTAAGCCAGCATTGTAGAGAGCAGGCATTAGTCTTGGGCCTGCTCTGCTTTCCTTGAGATATCCAAGTTAATTCTGTTTTTCTGCAAATGGTAACATCTGGTCCCCATTACCAGCTGAACGTTGCCTTTATAAAAGCTGGTTTTGAATCAAGCAGGTGTGACCGTGGTGGCCCCAAAAATGTGACTACTATTTTTAACACCATAGTTTCACAGTCCCTCAGTAAAAGAGTTTTTGTAAATCTTTTTTAATCTGCACTGAGTATGTTCTTGTTTTTAAATCCCAGACAGCAGCAAACAGTGCAACTGAATAGCAGGAAAGGCCTTTGAGCAAACGACAGCTCCCTTTTATTGTATGGATAAGTTGATTCATTCAGCAAGTATTTGTTGAGCATGACCATGCATAAGACAGAGAACAAAGATGCAGAGAAAATAATAGACTATTCCTTAGTTCCCACTCTAAAGAATTAAAATACGAGGAAGTGAAGAACAACCATCTAAAGATCTCAATGTGATCGACAACACAGGGAAAAAGCAGATCAGCTGTTGTGAAGAGTTAGAGGAAAAGCAAAATTGCAGAGAGGAAATCTCTCCGAATCCATGAGATCGTGTTTGAGAATGAGTCAGTGGTTTTACGCCAACCAGATATTGGGAGGACAAAATGATGGGGAGCTCTTGGTGGAAAGAAAGGAGAGAAAACTTCCCCTCCTCAACTGGCTCAAGCCACAGGGATGAATGAGAGGTCTTATAAGGTGGGGCAGAAGGCCTTCCATGCCTAATTCTTAGAAAAACAAGTATGAATCAGGAAGAAGTGCCTCCATCTGACCTGCACAACTCATGCAGAAAGGATCTGAGCCATCTGACAGCATAAGTGTAGCTTAATTGCATTAGAAGCATACCTCTAGGGTGTTTATATCTTTAGGCTAAATTTGTATTGGATTAGGCAAAATAATAGTTGTTTAGAAAAGAACTGGGTATCTTTCCTGGGTGTGTCTTTTATTCAGATGTATGCTTTGAAAAAGAATTGAAGTGTTAAAAAGTTTTTTTCTGTTAAGCCACCAGTCAATCAATGATGTTCTTCTTGTGCTCAGACACTAATTGGGCTGCTACACCACACATTGTCTCAGTCACTTTTTTGGTTGCTGAGGCAAAATACCCAACACCCAAAGTTAAAGGGGGGTAAGGTTTTTCTTAGCTCATACTTTGTAGAGGTTTCAGCCCATAATGAGCTGGCTCCAAAGTAGGGGGACTTGGCAGAGGGGCATGGCAGAGTAGAACCAGCTCAGTTTTGCAAGTGGAAGACAGCAAAAGCAAGCAAGCAAGGGACAACCACAGCTCTCTTTGCCCCTTTTATCTTATCCAGGTGACTATGGTGGGCAACACTCACACCCTTAATCCTAGTATCTTTGACCCTAGTGTCACGCCGCAAATCAATCCGTACTGCACCCTCTCGATCCAGCCACCTCTGAAAAAGCTCCACCTTTGGCTGCTTGAGATTTGGGGGGACATTTATACACAGGCACATGTGAAAAATTTGATGAAACTTTCATTGCCTTTAAAAATCTTAAAGTCTAGCTGTGGACATGAGACTAACAGTCTTAAAGTTTCTACAAAATCGTTGAATGCTGAGCCTATGCTTACTGCATCTACCATTATAGCTCTGGGAAAGGAGTGAAGCAATGTGAGCAGTTTTCATGGTAAGTTTTGAGATTAGACGTAAAGTTTGGAACAAAAGGAGAGAGAGGAAGACAGGACCATTTAGAACAAGGCAATGTGGGTATCTATGGTATATGAGAAGAGAATCAGTTGACTGGAATACATTGTCAATAATTCGATCAAACTAGATAAATATGGTGATGATTTTTATATCGTCCCCAAAATAATACAGAGACACGGTAGACTTTTTAAAAAGATGTGCCTTTTTATTATAGTTGTGAAATATATATAATGTGTAGTTTACCGCTCCAACCATTTTGAGGTACATGATTCAGTTGTGTGAAGTACAATCGCATAGTACTACAACTGTCTCCACCATCCAGTTCCAGGGCCTTTTGCTCATCCTAACATGAAACCCTGTCCCCATTGAACACCACTTTCCATTCTTCTCTCCCTGTCCCTGCACCCACCACTCACTACTTTCTGTTTTGAGGTCCACCCTAGGAACCTTGTATTAGTGGCCTCACACAATATTGGTCCTTTTGGTGTCTGAATCAAGTCCTTTAACAGTGGAGGTTTCTGAGCACATGGATATAGCATAACAAACTCAACATTTTCCAAAATGTTATATGGCAGTTAATGTCAAGTCGATGTAGATCTGAAGGCTAGGGAGCCGATCAAAAAATCCTTTAGCATCCTGGCTGTGATGTGATTTAAAAACAAAACAAATGGAAAATGGAAAGCAAAAAGTGACAAGATGACTAGGCAGGAACTGGTTGGTGATGCCACCAATTGAAATACAGGGTCCAGTAAAGGGCTTCAACATCTAGCGGGGAAGACTGGCGTAGTCTATATGTGGTCCCCTGGAGATGATCGTGGTATATCCACGTGGAAAGAGCTGATGCAATGAGAGATGAGATGGGAAGGGTAGCAGAGGGGAGATGGATACTGTCTTCCAATGCTAAGCCCAAATGCCACTCCCTGTGGACTGCTTCTCTCCATTCTCAAGCTGAGCCACATTCGTTGCCTCCTCTTCCTCGTTACTCTCTCACTTTTGTTTTAGTGGCTCTGGCTGCTGAGCTTAGCTCTTTCCATATCTCCAACCCATCCTAAGCTGTGAACTTCTTTGGTCAGTGCCCATCCTTAACCTAGGAATAAATTCTAGGTAGCAAAGAGATAGGGCCCTCAATATGGTGACATTAAACTTAGCCAAAGTGAGAAGAGGAAAAAATATGTGTGCTTCGTGAAGATGTTCTTCCCAGGGATGTGCATGTATAGCATGGAACTCTCAAATAGTAGGAGAAAGGTTTGAAGGAGAGGACATTCCTTGAACATAAAATGATCTAGAGATTGAACATATTATATGTGTGGGTATTAGACACTATCTTTTTTCAATAGACTGTTTTCTTTCTAAGCCAGGTGTCTGCTGGAAAATAAGTCCGCTTCATCTGTTTCTTACCCCTCTAGATTATCCTTGCTCTGGAATGCTGGGCATAGTGTCTGGACTTATTACTGACTCCCAGATCACAGCTTCCAACCAGGAGGACAGAAACTGGATGCCGGAGAACGTCCGTCTGATGAGCAGCCGCTTGGGCTGGGTGCTGCCCCCTGCACCTCACTCCTACAGCAACGAGTGGCTACAGGTGGACTTGGGGGAGGAGACGATTGTGAGAGGTGTCATCATCCAGGGCGGGAAGCACCGCGAGAACAAGGTGTACATGAGGAGGTTCAAGGTCGGGTACAGCAACAACGGCTCCGACTGGAAGATGATCATGGATGACAGCAGGCGCAAGGCCAAGGTGAGGCCTGGGGACAGGGGTGGGTGGCAGCCTCATGCCCCAGGTTTAAATCCAGGACCTCCAGCATTCTGTGAGGAAGACCCAGCTCTTCCTTTGCCAATAAGGCCCCCTGGTTGTAGGGAAGAGAGGAAGATGATGCTGCAGGTGGTATCTGATAAGCTGGGCAAAGAGTTGTCCCCTGCTATGGCTGTGGGAGGACAGATACCTGAACAAGGACAGGAGATGGGGTGACAGTGGACAAGGAGGCTGACAGCATCAAATCTGCAAAGCCTCTCTGCGAGCTCTGTGCTACTGGGCAGGTTCCTTTTTCTACCCTTTCTTCTACCACTGGCTTAAATATTGCTTGCTTGCTTCTTTCTTTCCTTCTTTCCTTTCTTTCTTTCTTTCTTTCTTCCTTCCTTTCTTCTTTTCTTTCCTCCTTCCTTCCTTCCTTCCCTCCTTCCTTCCTTCCCTCCTTCTTTCTTGAGGTTCTAGAGATTAAACTCAGTATCTTGGGCATACTAGACAAAAACCCTACCACTCTGAGCTCCATCCCCAACTCCTTTGGGTATTTTCTTCATTTTTAATTGTGTTAAAATATACATAATATAAATTTTCCCATCTTAACCTTTTTAAGTTTCCAGTTCAGTAGTGTCAGGTATACTCACAGTGTTGTGCAGTCAGTCTCCACAACTTTGTCACCCTGCAAAAGTGAACCTCCATTCCCATTAAACACCAACTCCCCATGCTCCTCCCCAGCCCCTGGCAGCCACCATTCCGTTTTCTTTCTCTATGAGTCAGACTGTTCTAGAAGCCTCTTATGAATGAATCATATAGTGTGTATCCTTTTCTGAGTGGCTTATTGTACTCAACATGATGTCTTCAAGTTTCATCCATGACTTGTAGCATTTTTCAAAATTTTATTCATTTTTAAAGGTAAATAATATTCCACTGTATGAGTATGCCATATTTGGGTTGTGCATTCATCCACTGATTCATACTTGAATGCTTCCATCTTTTTGCTATTGTGTCTGTTACTGAAGTATGTTCCTTATGCATCTGGAACATTTTTAAATGCTTTTGGCTATTGATAATACAGCAAGAAGAGAAGGTAATTTCAATGTAAAATTAAAACATGTGGAATACTTTTTAAACTGAATATAAGTGGTTTAGTAATTAGGTCTTATGCTGATGCTTGTGTTTATTTACATTTCATGAGCATACAACCAATGGGGAAAGGAATTCCAGAAGTCTTCTGAGTGGCCCAGAAGCTGGTTTAGGGTTAAAATAAGAATCAGCCCACATACAGTCCGCATTTTAGGTTCTGTGTGCAGTGTGGGAGTTAGGCTCGGCTGATGATGCTTTTCACACTGACACAGCTGGCCTCCGCCTGTCCATCCATGCCTTGTGCAGGACCTGCTCCTGTAAAAAAGGAAAGTTTTAACTCATTAGGAAAAATATTGCCCTCCCTGCCACCACAGAGAGAGGGAAGATGTCTCAGCGCAGTCACTAGTCACTCAGGACAAAAGCTTTGCAGGCAAGAAATGTAATCTGACTAATTCAGCCAGCTATTTCAGATGTGGGAGCTCTGAGGAGACCACATCTCTGGCAGACCTCAGGTTAGCCGGCTACTGGAGAACCCATTCTGTCAAAATGTGGGTATTTCTCCCCCATTTTTCCCTGCTTCAGAGTTACATGTACCTACATGGTGTGTTCAAAACATACAGAAAATATCACGACAGTGGAAGACACACTGCTCTGAATCCTCACTTCAAACACACTTATCCCATCCTTCCTGCCTCTTTCTCAAGCAGTTCTGGAAGTCCTCTTTCTGGGTGTCTTTAGTTATCCTGTCGTGGCTGCCTCAATGATTTAAATCAGCTCAGGACATGTACATTTTATAGTCTCTGTGACTGTGGGGAAAAGCCAGACGTTGAACAGTGACAGGTCTACTGAATGAGGTAGACACGGGCACCCTGTAAAGTTTTTATTTGACAGAAATTACTGTAAATGATTGATAAGAGGGCTGATGAAAAATGCAGTGAATGTTTAAATTTTTAAAATTATTGCAGTAAGAGGCATGTTGCCATTACTCTTCCTCAAAATATCCCACTTGCATTGAGTGCAGCTACCCCATATTTCTCCCCAGCATGGCTTTTTATTATTTTTTATTTTAATATATATATATATATATATATATATATATATATATACTTGTATTTTAGGGAAGGCTCTACAGGGTGCTCAGGGTCACACTGCTAGATTGGACTTGTATTGATTCTCCTGTTTACAGCCTCCCAAGAGCTGGGACTACAGGCCCGCACCACACCCAGTCTCAATTGCTGTCTCAGTGTGCCCTGGGGGTGGGGCTGTCAAGGCAGGCCTGGGGATCGAACCCCCAGCCCCTGTGCCTGCTTGCAGGCACTTTAATCTGCTGAGTTATTTGGCCAGTCCGTCAACATGGCTTTTGTTGTAATAAATTCTGTGTAACTTAAGCATTCCCCTTATGTCTTAGCCCTTGCACATGCAGCAATGCTATTGCTTGGGCTCATTTCACTTTCTTCTTTCATGTTCTTCCCTCTCATGTTGGTTGAAAAGAAAGGTAAACTAGTCAACACATATTGTTATTGCCAATAAGCCAATCTCTCTTGAGGATCGGGGACCTGGCGGCTTCATCAGAGAGCTTGCATACGTTACAGATCAACAACGTCTAGGGCTGCTGTTGGTGGCAGGGTGTGCTGTTGTGACACATTCCTCAACACCAAGGTTCTGAGAGGAAAAGAAAACAAATTGCCATATGCTTCTGATGGGGCGCATCATATGCTTCTTGTCTTTGTTATCTGATCCACGCACTGCCACCAAGTCTAAAGCTGTTGCTCTGTGTAGGGAATCGAGTACAGAATTCCACAGGAAGCCAGCGCACGTGTTGCGACTTTAACAAAATGCTTATGAGTGCTGCACTACATTGTGTTTTATTCCTGAAATATCCATCGCTAGCATCTTCCTATGGTACTTAAAACCACGAAAGCTTCTAAATTGTTTATCTAGAGACTCATCTGTGATTCCTAACATGCCCTCCACTGGAGTGAAATCTCCGCGATGTAAAGGAAAATTGGTAAAACCTTCAAATTCAGAGCAGTGTATATTTTATTTAAAGATACTTAAAACTTGTATTTAATTGTACAAATGGTTACCTGTTTAGAATGCCGAGTACCTTTAATGTAAATGGGAGGTGAGTAGCCTATTTCATGAAATAAAGCGGTGCTTGGGTAGTCTAAAAACCCTCTACACCCTTGCTCTTTCCCACCCCCAAACATCACTTGATGAACAAGACGTGTGAGCCTCTTATTAGCTCCACCTCCATGAACAGAGAGGGTCAAGCCAAGCCCCTACCTTCTGTCTAAGACATGATTAGTCACAGAACACGAAGATAATTCCTAAGCAAGTTCCTGTTATCAAAGATTGCTAATATTCTTCCCAGCTCGCCACTGACAGCTTTTATAATGAAGTTCCATTGTGTTGATTTTTTTCCTCGAGTTAAGATTAAGAAAGGAGCCTGGCATTCCATAGATATCAGGGCTTTTCTCCTCTTATCTCTGGAACTATGTGAACTATCAAGAACCTGCATGTTAAGTGATGGTATTTTCATTATAATTAGCACCATACTGACAACAATTTAATTGGGCCTAACAATAATATATGTCAGATTCTCAATTACTGGCAGCTACTGCAGCTCTATTAAGAGTTCAGGACCCTGATAGTGAATTTACTCTTTGAAAAAACAGAAGAAAACTAATTGCAAGAGGCAGCTCTATTTTCATATTACAGGTGGCCTTTCCGAGTTGGAAAATGCCAATTAATTTACTTCTAGAACTCAGAAAAATCCCTTGGTTTGTCACAACCTGCCCAATCTGTTTGTCTCCACCTACACACATCTATTTTGCCAAGGCATCCACACTGAGCAATCACACTTGGCAGCTTTGTAGTGTCTTGGTCCAGGCTTTGGGCACGGGCCCCACCTATCACCAGTGTGGCCCCAGACCACTCCATCTGGCCCACCAGAACTCACAGCCAGTTTGCACCGAGTTAAAGACAAATTAATGATGCTAAATGATTTTCCTTAGGCATAAACACTTCTTGGGCTTCAGTGTTCTCATTTACTAAAACAAAGAGACTAGAAGCTGGGCATTGTGCCTTATGCCAGTGGTCCCTGCTACATGGTGAGTGAGGAGGGAGGGTCATTTGAGTCGAAGAATTCAAGACCATCTTTGGGGATATAGCAAGAAGCCCTCTCAAAACACTTTGTTTTTCGGTGCTAGGGATCAAGCCCAAGCTCTCATCTGTGCTAGGCAAGTGCTCTGCACTCAGGTATACCCCCTGAGCTACACTGAGCTGCACCCCAGCCCTAGTCTGCAAGATGCCTGAGGGCACAGGCATCTGAGTGGCATGGTACAGGGTGCCAGTTAAAGCTGCCTGGGTTGGAGTCCTGGCTCTGCCGCGTTCTGTGTGTAGTAGTGCCTTGGCCAAATTTCTCCACCCCTCGGTGCCTCAATTTCCTCAGCGGCAAAAGGCAGTGATACAGAATTGGCCTTATGAAGCTGTCTTGTGGATTATATGGGAGTTTTTTCTAAGCACTGAAAACAATCCCTTATAGTAATACCACATTTGATATAAAACAGGCTTTCCCAACTGTGAGCCCATTTTATTTTCCTAAACCCTCTGCCTGCTTCCATTCACAACCAGATTAAGACCGATGCTGTGAGAAGAGACTTTATGGAGACCTACCCATTTCTTGAGAAAAGAAACAGAGGTGGTCATCGCTGTTTTCCTATTATTTGATTCAGTGACTTTGATCTTCCTGTCACTGTAACAAGGAAAATAAAATAATCTAGTGGTGGCTCTGGCAATGGGTGGCCTAGCACCTGAAAAATGTCATAGTGGTGTCAAATGAAGGATGCACTCCCAAAAAGGCCTGAAGTATGCAGCAACACCCAAAACATCAAATAATAGCCAGAACCCTGACTATGGATGGGAGGGTCTTTTATCTATAAGTGATCAGTTGTGACACTCTTTAAACTAAGAGTGATTTCAAAGGGTGGGAATAGCACTAGTCTTGAATAGACAGCATTTGTACTAAATTAAATGAACTATCCCTGGATCAAGAGTGTAGCTCACCAGTAGACTGTTTGCTTATTATAGGCAAGCCTGGTGTGGCCTTCCCAGCATTTAACAAAATAGGGATTACTATCTCCTATGGCAAAAATGTCATTGCTTCTCAGAGGATCAAGTTTTAGCAAAACTAGGACGCTCTCATTTCAGAAAGTCCAACTTAAGTATTCACTGAAAATGTGGCAAGTATTATAAGCTCCCCAAAAAAGCAGGTTTGCTTCCTGAGTTATCTTCCTCCACCTCAAGGAAGTGATAAAAGTGTCACTGCTCCAAGGCATATCAGTGTATCGTTTAAAAACATCTCATTAAATCCTCAGCTTCTAGTGTAGCTTCAGCATGTACAGTGAGGTTGCTAAGAAATGACATCTGTCACTTTTTACACAAAGTTTGTTTCTTCCTTTCTCATTTATGAAAGAAATGCCAGCCATTTAGGAAGCGGTAGAGGGAAGCTGATTTTTCTGAGCAATTAAGAGACCTAAAGAGGATGAAAGAATGCAGGAAATGCCCTCCACACATGCCCATTGGGACTTCAAGGTCAGGGGACTTGGGGCACAGGAAATGAAAAGAAGAGCTTCCTCTGAGCCTCCCTCATCTGCCTAAAGGGGGATCCTCCCCTCCGAGGAAGATTAAGGTCAATTCACAGAAGAGATGAGAGGTCGACACGTGATGGACTCCATCACCCAGTGTCACCTGTTCTTCTCAGGACCCATTCAACTTCCCAGAAATCATCTGCCCTCCCCTTGCCCACCTGACCTCCCTTTACCCCAAGGAAGAGGCTTCTACCTGCCTCGCTCTTATCATGTAGTGACAAGGTCACTTTTCTTGCATGTCCTTTCTCAGTGAGGCAAGCAGTTGGCTCACCTCTCCTGCCCACCTGGCTCCTGTCGGGTGATGTCACAGCCCTCATGGATGAACCTTTAGAAGGTGGAGGAAGAGTTGTTCACACCCCTCTGGAGGGAGGTCATGTTCTTTTTCTTAATAATTGGTGTTATTTGCACTCCACAGTCTTTTGAGGGTAATAACAACTATGACACGCCTGAGCTACGGACCTTTCTGCCTATTTCCACACGATTCATCCGGATCTACCCCGAGCGAGCCACTCACGGTGGACTGGGGCTGCGGCTGGAGCTGCTGGGCTGTGATGTGGAAGGTAATGCCAATCCCCAGGGCCCTCCTAGCTTCCTCCTTTTTATCACCTTTTTAGGCATTTCCACCTCAGAGGATGGATGCTTTCACAGATTGTCATCTGTCCTCTGGGGCCCCTGTTCCTCTGCACCTACCAGCCACTGAGGCTCAGGCTTCTAGCATGTACCCCAAAACAACAGCTTGGGAATTCTGCTTTTGGGTTAGCTGTTCACATCACACTTTTTAGATTCTGTGAGATTGTCTCTCCTAACTTTTTGAAAAATAATTGATTGTAAAAGTCACATAACACAGAATTCACCATTTACGTATACACAACCCAGGGACAGTTAGCATATTCCACAGTCAGGTTGCATGCTACTTCTTCTTCAATTTCCAAAACATTGCCATGACTCCAAAGGAAAGCCTCTTCCCCAGGCTGTTTCCCACTTCCCCTCCACTAACCCCTGGCAACCACCAGTTCTTTTGACTTTTTAAATATTTTTAGAGCTCTGTGTCAGATCCAAGTTTCTGCCTTCAGAGCTGAGTACATCACACACAAGCAGGAAGCTGCATCTGATGTAGCGTGACACCAAGACGTATTTGGACAGATTTCTTAGGTCGCTGTAGAGAACCAAAGCTTTTAATGAGATAGTGTGTGTGAAAGCATGGTGAGGTCTCTTTAATGGTGTTATTGCCTACACTTAGCTTATCAGATGAAGGTCATATCAAGGACAAATTTATGCATATGCTGACCCCATGCTTGCACTCTCTTTTTACAGATAATGAATGAGCTGAATGTTTTGAGTTGGTCATTTCACCATTTATTGCTTTTGTGCAGTTCCCATCTGCCTTAGATTTGGGCATAAATGAGTAACCTTACACCAGCTTTTCGATCCCCACACAGGTCTTTCTCTAGGTTAGTTTGCAGAATGGCTATTGTTGGGACCCAGATGTTAATCAGCTGAGCATATGCTCACAGTTGTTTCAAAGAATGCTTTTTAATATCACCTTCTATTGGTTTCAATTGTTTTGAGCTACCCAAACATAATTACATTACTGAACACATTAATATCATCGAACTTTTCTTATATAATATAAGATCTTAAGCTATCAATCACCATAGTACTGAATCACTCACAGCTATTTTTCTATGTCTTTATTTCAAGAATCTCCCATTCTTTCCTGGGTGGCTTTTTCCATGTCTGTAGTTATGTCTTAGGCCTCTAAACTGAATTGCTAGCAACACAGACCAAGAGTGACCATGTGCCAGGGCTTGGGTAAAGATGCCAAAGCAAAGAAGGGCTGGGCAAATTGAGCCAACTACAAACACATTCTTTTCACTTGGGGTACTGAGAAATGTGGTCCTGGAGCGAGAGCCTGGTGTGTAAGGCGGGTCTCTGGTCCCATGCTGGAAAGCAACATTGATTTAGGAGGTGCAGTGAATGGACTGGTTGAAAACACTGAACCTTGTGGCAGTTTGCCAGTGTCAACTCTGGAGTGAGTGGAGGTAGAAACTGTTGGTGAAGGGATCTGCCTGCAGCTGTTTGCAAGTGCTCACAAAAGTGAGGAAGCTGCCCCCAGCCACGGAAAACCCAACATCCAGGACAGTAATGTCAAAGCTTTTTAGTACAATTAGTGAAACAGAATAATTTCCTTCTCCCCCAAACTGGCTAATAGGGCTTATTAAATATCTACTTTGTGCCTTGTCCTACTGGAGGCATCTGAGGAGACACAGAACAAAGATGGCATCCCAGACAGCCATCCATAAAAGTTTGTGCTATTTTGAACCAGCTGTTATATTTAAGAAACAGAGACATAATAAATATGTGTACAAATATTCCACTGATTAATGTACTCACTGTGTATCACAAACATATATGAATAAAAATTTTAAAAAGAAAACCTTAAAAAAGGAATAGTCACTGACTATATATTTTCAAATAGGAAAGTTGGAACATAAAAATCATTCACTAATTGTGTTTTACAATTTACTCTAATGTGGAACTTCATCATGAACACCATTAGGCATCCAGAAAACTTAGCAAAATGAATAGAGAGTTTAAAACACTCGAAAGGAGCACATCATCAAAGACAAGGACAGCTGAGGGAAAACAACTGTGTAGATTGCCAGAGAGAAAGATAGCAATAAATAGAGCACAGAATCTGTGCATATGCTCTGAAGCTAGGACAGCATGCCCAAATGATATGGATGTTGTCTCTCCATACGCAATGATTCATAGTTATTATTTATTGCCATATCTGTTTTGGTAGATGCAAAAGTTGAAACTTAGCTCCATTTGTACATTTTTCGTGACTCTGCTCAGCACTTAAGCACAATAGCAAACAGTGTAAGATTCTGACTGAGGACATTCTCGCTGTCCAGTACAGAATAGCTCCCCCCGCCTCAGCTCCCTGAAAGTTGTGTAGTTCTCAGACATCAAGGGAACAGTGCTTTCACTCACTCTTGTAAAGTGAAATGCAACGTGGAAACTGTAAAATATTAAACAGATTGCAAAAATGAGTAACAGGCTCAAAAAAATAGACTGAACTAAATTTAAAAGACTTCAAAAGCAGTCTTTGATTAATGTTGGCTACCTTTCAACTACAAATACAAAGATATGGGGGTACCTGTTCTGGAATGCCGTCCCATGAGAGTCCACATAACAGGACCTTGGGGTGTCTGAGTCAACACCACTCCCACAGCTGCCCTCACAGGAGGGCCCCTAGATAAAGAAGCTACTTGGAAAGAAGTGCAGTAATGCTTGTTTAGGGTTGTTGAGTTTTTTTTCTTTTTTAAAGAAGAACGATATGGGTCTAAGTGTGAATGTTGATGCTCTTTTCAGGAAATACATGATAATATAAACTTAGCAAATTCAGTCAATATTAAAGAGTACAAAAGAATTCACAATGAGTGAATTCTCCAGTGCCTTGAAAGAAAATGAAAAACAGCTCAAGGAAAATCTGTATCATCAAAGTTCTCTACTCCAGGGTAGTGAATGAACAGCCAGTGAGAATTAAAGAACTTTCCAGAAAAAGGAGGTTGATGCAGATAACAATGTATAAGATGCTAAGGCAGCCAAATCTACTCAGCAGATATGGATTAAATACCAAAGCAATGTAGTCTCTGATGCGTTCTGCAAAATCTACATATATTTAGCCTCCTGAAATAGAGGCAAAGCATGGCCCTGGCCTTCTTCCCACAGCTTGGAGATTTCTGCAAAAGCACTAGCAGATTCAATAGCCAAAGCCTTGAGAACACATTTCAGAGGTGTGAGGTGGTAATCCTTGGATCTTGTTTCAGTACCTACAGCTGGACCGACCACTCCCAATGGGAACCCAGTGGATGAATGTGACGATGACCAGGCCAACTGCCACAGCGGAACAGGTGATGACTTCCAGCTCACAGGTGCAGAAGCCATCTCCATCCCATTGCTGTGCCATTTCAGTCCATGTTGCGTTGAGCCAGGCTAGTGCCAATGTGTGTACTCCTAACGCTTCACTGTGGGCATCAGGGTGCTGGCAAGGCCGTCCAAGGGTAGAGCCTTGCCACCAGCAGGTATCTTCATTTCCTCATGTCATCATGTGAACAAGCTGCTCTCCATGGCCACAGCCATGTAAAGCAACCATTTGGGCCCTTCTCAGAGTCTCTGACTATCTTAGTTGGATGAGAATTTCTCCAAGGCTAAATGTGCTAAACTGGTTCTCAACTCAGAAACCCTCTCACCCTAACACGTGCACCACACATTCATAACCACATGCTTCATTTTCTTTCCCTAATGAAGATAAATTTTTTGAGTGGAGCCTTCCTCCAACTAAATGATTAAATTAAGCTTATGTTTGAAATGCAGCTTTTAAGTTGGGATCTTATAAATCATTTTAGATTAAAATTTACAAAGAAAAACTCAGATACTTCACATGAGCACCAACTAGCCAATATACAGAGATGGTTTGTGCTAAAATGTGTACTAATTAATCTGGTGTTAGTCCCAAGTCTTCTAAAACTGTATAAGCTAAAAAGCAACCTTCTTTTTTCCCTTGGAATGAGAAAAGAAATATTAAGCAAGTGGGGAATTGCAGTGGGTCTGAACCATTTGGAAACTGGCCAAACCGCCAGGATTTTCACCCTATTGTTACAAAATGTGTCATGGGGCCTGCAGTGCTACCTAGGTCAAATGAAGTTTCATAAGCATCTGACTCTCATTTTAGAGTAAATGTAAGCCCTTGAATACAGGTCTGTATTTTTATCCAAAAGGCACTCAGAGAGCCCACATAATTAATTTCCATGGGCATCACTGAAGGGGTTACTTTGTGACTTCATAATACAGCCATGTTATTGGCTAAAGCATTTGTACCTAGAAAAAAATGTCCCAAAGTTCATTTCCAATTACATCAAATGCCCTCCTCTGAAGGAGTTGGAGAGCTCTTCATTCTGAGATGGAGTCAAGGGTTAAACTATACATATATAGCCCAGAAATTTTGTCCTATGAACTGGATTTACATTGGAGCCCTACCTGTGGAAGCAGTCTTCCTACAAATTTCCAGGATCATCTCTTGCATTCACATAACCCAGGAGCATTACATTACTATGGCTTTGGAATGCAGATTTACACACAGGTAGCCACAAGACACAAAAGTAACTATAATTAATGTGGAGGCACTTTCTATGTAAGGTGTCAAGTTCAAGTTGAAAACCCTACAGCTGAGATGTAAAACATTACCAGTGCCTGGACCAGGTTATCTAGAACCATCTGTGGGCTGCCTGAAAACACTACCACAAACCTCAGGACCTTGTGGGCCCTGTCACGAATCCACAGTGAAATTCTCCATGAAAAGAGAGCTTGCCAGAATACAGTGTGCCCCTTTCAGTTGCCTTCTACAGAGGGGTTCCTCCCCTTAAAACCCCTGAAGTGGTCAGTTAATATTGATTGGAAACAAAGCGTCAGATTTACTCCTTGAATCAGAACAAACAACCTTCTCATTTTTTGCATTAGTTCATGACTGAATCAATTGAAATGGAAGCCTTTGAATGAAACAGGGCAAATATGTTAGCCTGGAGCAAATTTGTGTGGCTCAAGTCAGAAACCACAGAAAATGGGTCATTTATAGTGTGAACACTGACATCCCTTTAAAAGTATAAGGTTTTGTTTCACCTACATTGCTTACAAGTATTTCTTGAGTGGCGAGATAAAACTTCATCCTAATTTTTTTCTGTGTTTTACCATGACCAAAATTAAAAATAAATAAAAAAATAATAAACAATATTTAGGCTAGCTCATTTATCTCAACAATATTCCAAATAATACAAGCACATATCCAGAAGCTCTGAGGGAGTCAATAATACCCACCTCACATCTCCATCAGGAGATGTGATTTTAAAACATCCATTCCCATGTTTTGTATTCATTTATTATGGTAAGGTTGATTTTTCCTTTTTTAAAAAATATATATGTTTTATAAAGCTACTTTATATGTTTTATCGTGCTACTTTTTTCTGGAAAGGGCTGTGATCATATGGTTTGTAAAGAACAAAGCCTACCTCATCCAACCCAAGCATTGCTCTACATCTGAGTCGTGTGCTTCATGTGCTCCTGTCCTTCTCTGCACATTTTTCACTAATTCACAGGCTTTAACATTAAGACTGTAAACTTGGGCTGTTCAGCACAACAGAACCAAACCAGGAGCATTCTCGCCTAAACTCTGCTGGGGGGAGTTCGCAAATGGAGATCCATGTTCTCTCATTGTGTAGTTCCTTAACACGGATGGTGTCTATTAATTTCTTCTCCTGGGGTAACCTATCTGTAAACAGAGGAGGAGAAATACTCTGGCAAAGTGCTCATGACCTTGTGAATGACCCTGAATTCTGAGTGAGTTGTACCCGATGCATGGAAATGAAGTTTACCTTCCCATGCTTGCTTGCCAAGCTGAAAATTCAACCCTGAAGTTACTCATTTGCAAGTGCCTTTGAAGTCATTAGATAATGCAGTTGGCTTCAAAGGCCCCAAAAGGCCAAATTTTGCATTGGAGCCATGTGTACCCAACAGTGGAATTTGGCTCCCAACCTATAACAAAACTGATAATGCATATCGGTTATAAAAACTGAATTTTCACCTTGAATCTTTCTCCTCTAAAACTCCAGGGAATGGAATGCTAATATATTCTGGCTGTCCTCCAATTCTACCATTATAGATTCACCTTCTTAACCCATAATCTATATAATTCCTTCTTCCTAATGCCTGCCTTATCGAGGCCGTGCACACATGTGACCGCTCACCCGCAGATTTACTGGGAGCACTGGGGTAACAAAACTTAGTGCTGTAGCTGGTTAGCTCAGAAACCCTAAGACCACTCAGGAGCATAACCGTCTAGCTCTCTGATTCATGATAGGGGCACATGACTGATTTCTGATCTGTAGAAGCTGTGGGACAAGCCTTTTCAGAATAGAGAACATCATAAATCTTTGTGGAATGGCACTGTGGGAAGGTACATGAGCACTACACCTTATGACTATCTCCAGGACTGCCCATCCAAAGGCTTGGGTCCACCTCATGTCTTTCCCTGACTTGCACACAACCTTGTCTCTCAGGGTGAAGAAAGATCATCTGCAACCGTGATCTGCACGGCAGGCACATGGAAGAACAAAGGGCTCACTTAACACTCAGGTTGTAAAGAGCAAACTACTGTTTCCCAAATTTGGTGGACTCGTTTCAGAAGAGTCCAAAAAATTTCAAAAAATATAGATTGCAAGGGCCTTCTAGTTTCAATTCAGATCTGGGAAGGGTAGGTGAAGAGGCAACTGCAGTTTCAGCGAGCAGTCAAGGTGATTTGGGGCAAATAAAACAACACTACCTCAAAAGCAAAGCATAAAGGGAGTCATTGGGGTAGAGAGCAGGGTGGGGCAGGTACAATCACAGCACACTGTGTATCTGGATGGAAATGCCAAATGATTCTGTGCAATTAATATGCACTAATAATCATAATAAAAAGTATAATGATAATAAGTGGAAAATGAAAGAACTAAGATGGGGAAAGAGAAAATAAAGTGTGTCTCAGTAAGATGACATTGTGGCCCCTGACGAGGAATTCCAAACAAATCTCAAATTGAAAGCTCACGACATTCAGGTATTATTTGTTCAGTCTTCCAGATCCTTGGGAGTGAGGAGAAACATTTAGCCCTTTCTTTTTGCACTGCCTCCTTCCACTTCTCCAAACCACATACTGGGTGGAATATTTGTCCTTGGGAAGAATAAACAGCTATAAGCAGGAAGAAAGGGGGAGGCCACTGCCATCCACTTTAAGCCTTCAGTTTTAAAAGAGTATGAGGACTGGCCTCGCATGCATCTGAAACTGTCGAAATATCTGAAGCTTAGCGCTTTAGGTCAAGTTTAATCCCCAAGTCACCAAGGAAACACAGAGCCCTTGCCTCCCACTGCTGGAGCTGTGCGCCACACTCACTGTGGGAATTGGCGAGCGCTCCAGAACCAAGTCACAAGCTTGAGGGGCCTTCTAGATGCTTTATAAAGAAACGCGTTAGGATTTATTGCATACTTGAGAATTGCTAAGAGTAGATTTGAAGGGTGCTCACCACAAAAACATGCTAAAAATGTGAGGTATTGCTTACGTTAATTAGCCTGATTTAACTACGCTATAATGTGCATATATTATATAAAGCTATGCTATTGTGCATTATGATATGGACAATGTTTGTATCTTGGTTTTTAAAACCTTTTTGAAAAAAATCAAATGTGTCACATAAAAAGGAATGTTATTTAAATCTGAAGTGATGATCCTTGATTTACAATGGGCAACATTTCAGTAAAGCAAATATTGGAACTGGAATTAAAGGTAGGTTTCTCTATGGGAAGTGTTTGGCTCTAATGGAAGGAATACACGGGTACATAATAACTATATGTACGCACACCATGTATGTATATAAGCGTGTGTGAATAGCAGCCAGTGTAGTAGAGGACGACGTAGCATACTAGAAAAAACCGTTTTCTGCTGTCTTAATTTTCTGTTACTGCTTTTGTTTTCCAGGTGGTACCACTGCGCTGACCACAGAAAAGCCAACGGTCATAGACAGCACGATACAATCAGGTACCAGTTAAAACATAAAATGCAGTAACACCATGTGCCACCCTACCACGCTACCCTCCACAAATAGTGCACTGCTGTGTTTGGGGGTTTCGGTTCTCCCAAAGTCCTAGAAGGAGAGGGGCCACGCAGCAGCATCTGGCCGCCAAGCGTGAGCTGTGACTATCCTTTCCTCTTGTCCACATGTGTGTGCAGCAGGCAGTCCGTGCTGCTTCCTCATGAGTAATTGCCAAATGGTGACAATCCCAGCTCGCCACCAAAGGAGCTGAGTAACATACTTTGTTTAAACGCAGCACATCTAGGACATGGACTGTGTTTGCAAACTTATCGGAGAAGGAAATCTCACAAGCGGCAGCCTGACTATTTTCATCACAATTCTGCAAAACCAAGACTCGCAAAGTTTGTCAGTTCTGCCTGCCACGGAGCTGGCAGTTGTACAACAGCGTCTGCTGTGGGCGTGTCACAAAATGGGGTTCAAGAAACCAGGGTTTATGATGGGAGAAAACAGCACCCTCGGGAGCAGGCCCCTGGTCCTTTTATTAATGGAGGAGCATAAGGACTTTGAAAGCCCTCCCGGTGCTTTTTATCAGAGGCCAGCTTGGTGCAACAGCGTCCTTCCTCATGGTCTCCTTTGTTTTTTGTTAGTATTCTGTGACATTCTTCCCCACAAGCACACACGAAGGGAAACAGTCAGTGTAAGCAATCAGAGCTTTTAAAGACTTTGAAGTCAGTCATTAGAGTAAGGTGAGCAGGTCAGTGTCCCGGCCTCTTCTGTTTCCTTTGTTGAGGCTCACTCAGCCTCAGCCTCCTTGGTCGTTCATTCACAGGGTGTGTGGTGTGTAATAGTGTTTCCTCAGCAGGATGACACTACATGGCTAGGCACAAACTAGAAAGGGTGGCGCTAATTAGTGTGCTTCCTTCAAGGATGCTGGCCTGATTCAACTACAAAACAACCCTCTTTCCGTTGGCCTTAACCCCAAGTTTCCCTGAGGTTGGCAAAATTCCTGGTGCCACACATCTCAGTCGCACCCACACACCAGAGGTGAATCAGAGCAATAGCCACCTAAATCCCAATGCTGTGAACCCACCCAGGTCTACTCAAGTTCTACAAGGTGCCTTTGGGAATGGTGCAGCCACCTTGGATGGCTGTGGCCTGCCTGCTTCTCCCAAGGCACCTCAGCCTTCAGACAGGTTTCTGTGGAGACAGGTTAGCAGCTGCTGGCTGGCTGTGACCCCATCGGGTCGGGAAGACAGGTCAGGTGAACAACTGAAGTTGTACAGTGCTGTGCATGTTTAACTGCTACTTCAGTTTCTTCTCTGGCCAGAGGGGTCATTAGAGCCACCGTGAAGTTGCCAGCTCATTTGTTTCATTTTCTCCCTCATTTCCTTGCTTATTAAGAGCTGGGGATTGTTTAAAATAAACGAGAGTGAGTATCAGACATGGAGGAAATGGAGAGTTCCACCTGATTCCCCCATTCCATCCAGGCATGGCTTCCATGTGGTGATGTCACAGAGGAGCTCCAGGCCAACCTGACCTCTCTCAGGGCTACTGTGGTCAGAGGCCAAGGGTCAGAAGCAGAGCACGGGCCCGTACCGCCTACTACTACTACTATACCCTGAGCAAAATCGGGTCAAACCACACAGCAGACCGACAAGTGCTCTGGTCCAGTTTGAATTTCGGGGATCCTAGATCCCTTCATGAGTGAATTGAGGTTTCTGCCTTTGCCTCGCCTAAGTTCCACTGTGGTCTCCATGTCTCCATGGATGGGTAACAGACTGTGTGGTCCTCT
>NDGN011477807.1:0-13867 GCA_002564285.1 Tympanoctomys barrerae
AAGACACTGATTCATCTGGTCAGCTGATAGAAGATCTGGACAATAGAGCTCTGGGTCAATGTGTAGGCTATAAGGACAATCTGGCCTCGGTTTTCTTTTAGGATTTGAAGGTGTCAATAAATCTGGACAATTTAACTCTGAAAAAAATAAAATAAAATAAAATGTCTTACTACATGGTACACTCAACATGCCTAATGTTAAATTAGTAATCTTTTCTCCCAAAACTATTGCTAATGTGCTTACTACCTACTCAGATACACTGGCCAGGAACCTAGAAAGCTTCCCGGACTCGTGCTTATCCCTCATGCCCCTCATCTGTTTCTACCTCCTAAATAATCACCTGCTCTTCATTGTTCCTACAATTACTCATAAGCCAGACCCCAGCTGAGTCTCCCCTGAGTTAGCAGACCCCCTCTGGTTGCTACAGCTGTCTGTACTCATCTCTGCACTGGTGCTGTCATGCTGTGGGGAGTGTGTACCTCCGACTCCACACCTTCCGCTCCCTGCGCCCAGGAAAAGGCCCCAGAGCCTCACAAGTGTGCAGTCAAGTGTCTGGCAAGAGCAGAGAGGAAGCTGGGTGAGAGAGGAAAACAGGCAGAAAGAGAGGGATGCCGAAGAGGAAGGCAAGAGGAAGACACTGAGGCCAGCTGTGAAATTTACAATTCTTTGAGAACTATTTATGAGCTTATATTTTGGGGTGTTGTGTGCGCAGGCTCATACTTCCTCTGCTTCTTTTGTCAGGCTCAGCTCTGAGAGTTAAGGCTCAGGGCTTTGTGAAGTCACATAAATAGCTATTTCTGCAACATGCAGAGAAGACAGTGATTACCTCTGAGTGCTTCCCCTCCACCCTCCATGCTCCATACGCTCTCCTCCTTTAAGGCCACCTGCTCAATCCCTTCTGGTTTGGGGGCTTTCTAGGCCTCTTCTTGGCTTATTATTTCTCCACAGGAAAGATTTGCCTAAGTGGAGGTGGAGGAAGTTTTCACCTGGAATAATGGAGTGAAAATCATGCATGGAAAGGGAGAAAGGAGAGACTGAAAGACAGTAGGAGTAGCACAACATAGTGACATCTCATGGGGCGTCCCATCCCAGGAGCAACCCAGATGTCCCTCCCCTCCAGCCCCCTTGGACATTGCCTGGCCCCTGGTGATAAGACTCTTCTGCACTGCAATGCCTACAGCTTCTCCTGAACTAGCCTAGTACATTTCTAGTTTCCAAGCTTCTTAGATGGGAATTTGATTTTTCTCTTGTGACCATTTCAATAACTTTTGACCCAAAAAAAAAGACTTTTTCTTTTTTTAAAAAAATGCATACAATATCCATCCAGTTAGAGACACAAAATGCCAATGCTCACTTTTTAGAATAGATTTGGGAAGTGGATAGAGGGGACCTTGGTATATATGGTGCTTCTTTGAGCAGACAACTTGCACAATGGTGATGTTCCTTCAAAAGTTAAACTTACAATGGCAGACCATAACTATGCCAGGGTCGGCGACATCACCACCGCAGTGCACTCATTCTCCTGTGTCAGACAGTTTCTAGATGTTTCCTGGATTCCCATTTGCTCTTTATGACTGCAGACCGGTGATCCAATTTGGATTTGTCTTATCTTTACACACACACACACACACACACACACACACACACACACATTGTTCCCTGAAATTAAGATATTTTCCCTCATAGCGTTTACTATCTCAGAATTCTGAGCACAGAGACTTCTCAGTGGGGTTGGCTACTCTTAAAGGGTCACCTCACCTAACAAAAGCAAACCCCACGACTCTTGAGGAGTCCCTGCCCCAGGGTTGCCATCGCTCTCAGGTGCCAATCACAGCCTTGGCTCAGTCCTCACCTCAAACAACCTGCATGCAGCAAGGGACTCCGTGGGCACTGCCCATTTATTGAAGTTCCCACTCTATTCAGTCAGACCTACACCTGCACAGAGAAGAAACCAAGAAAATGTTCCCGGCACAGGGTTTGGAGGTACAAGTTGTCCCTCCCTGCAAGTTGTTCATCTTTTTGTCCAGGTTGCATTCTTCAGCTGGTGCCAGAAAGTGGTCATTATTGGAGCCACATATTCCCACTAAGAAGAAGGCCTCGGAAGGTGAGAGAAGGGCTACTGCCCTCAGCCTTGGGAC
The DNA here is from genome assembly GCA_002564285.1 of Tympanoctomys barrerae. NCBI lineage: Eukaryota > Metazoa > Chordata > Mammalia > Rodentia > Octodontidae > Tympanoctomys > Tympanoctomys barrerae. Next base: position 2,139 of record NDGN011477807.1, read on the forward strand.
GGAAGCTGAAGAAGGGATGCAGGCAAAAACCCACTGACTGCATCTCAGCAGAGGGGGTAAAGAGCACAGAGTGGAAATCACAATTGCATATTTTTTTATGCTTCTCCAAATCTTAGGCATCTGTTACTTTTATTATTCTCATTATAGTAGGCAGTAGTGGTTAAAAGTAAAATATAATTCAAAACCAAACAATAAATAAGAGGACTGAGGATAGAGTCCTAAAGAATGTGGAAGCAGCTGGGGACTCCACATCCTGCTGGAGGACAGGATCACAAATGGGGTCAGGATCAGGATGGGCAATGCCAGCACCCAGGAAGAGAGGAAGCGGGTCTGGGCCTGAGGTTTACTGCATGGAGCATGCAAAAGGCAAGCCGTGTGCCAGGGTGAGGAGGCACGGGACTCAGTCTTGGTAGCCACCGTCCTTGTCTTTACCCTCTCCTTAAATGCTTTGGATTCTTGAATCTATATTCTGCCTCCACCCCCTCTCCTGACTACAGACCCCATTCCCAGGGAGCTGCTGGGACCCTTGGGCTCCCCAGGACCCTTGAGCTCAGCATATGTGAGGTGAATTCCTCACTCACACTTCCCATCCCCACACAGATCTGTCCCTCCTCCAGCATCCTTGAACTCAATCGAAAACTTTGCAACCTCCCAAGCAGCAGCTGGGCACACAGCACCACCTCTCTTTTTTTTTTTTTTTTTAACTTCATTTTTATTTTATTATTTTTGTTGTTGATACAGGTTCTTGCTAGGCAGTTCGGACTCACAGTGATTCTCCTGTCTCAGCCTTCCCAGTGCTGGAATTACAAGCAAGCACCACTATGCTGGTTTTGAGGCCCACAAAGTGCACCCCAGGTTCCAGGATGGGTGGTGGGGATCAAACTCATGACCTTGTGGTTGCCACACAAGTGTTTAGAGCACCAAGCTATCTTCCCAGCCCCCAATGCACCATCTTGATGTCATTAGGCCCACATGATCTGTAGCCTGTTCTATTCCCTTTTCCAGTCCATGTTCTCTCTTAGGCCCTATATTCTATTGCTCTCCTCATCTCCATCCTCAGTAAGTCTAGTTTTTACAGTTATCCTTATGACTTTCACATGAATTTATTCCCATCTAAATTACACACAACTCCTGAGTCTATATTTCCATTGACAATGGGAAACTTAAATTTGTCAAACTTAAACACATACACTAATGTCTGGCTTAATGTTCTTCTTGATCCCTAACTCCAATTTCCTTGGATAACTTCCCAAAATACACTATTGTTAGTTTGTATGTATTTGTCCCCACAAAGCCCATGCAGTCACTGAGGTACAGTTCTACAGTTTGTGATTAATTCATGATCTAAGGCTGGGATTATGGATCTGAGTGCTACACCCAGCCTGGGGCGGATGGCCTGAGTGCAATTTAAGGGAGACAGACTTGCTGTCTGTAACCACTGTTGCTGCTACTCCTCCATTTTGCTCTCTGCTCTTTGCCACCGCCATGAAAGGTTGTTCAGTGCCATGTACCACTCTGCCTTGGAGCCAGCTGAGTGTGGACTGAAGCCTCCAGTAACTATGAGCTAAATAAACCTTTCCTTCCTTCATTTTGGGTATCAGGTATTTGTCCCAGCAATGAGAGAAGAGTACCTGAGACAACTACCCACACTCAAATTCTTGTCTCATGACTTTCACCTTGGGAGAACCCAGGCAAAGTACTACTAGTCCTACAGCCTGGAAAGCCTCAAGCCTGTGTATCACTACCCCTAATATGGCCCAACTGGCTCAAGTTCTTCTGAGCATCACATAAGACTTTAAGTGCCCAAGTGAACTATGTAAGGAGTAGTGACACAAGGATATCATCAGGGTGGCTGCCACAGATCTGTTCTATGGCAGCTTGGCTAAGGTTCTAAGCTGCAGCTCCCAGCTCACAGGGACCAAGTAAGGGCCCAGGCCTAGGCAGGATTTCACAAGACCCATTAGCTGATGGGGTCAGAGCTGCTCCAGCCTGCAAGACTCCTCGCTGGAGCCAGTCCAGCCTTGCTTTTCTGGTCTTCCTGGAAATTCCAGAAGCTACTAACACTCTATAATAAATTCCTTTTGATTAAAATTAGCCTTCATGGTCTGTGTTCTGAGATTAAGAATCCTAACCCAATACAGTTATTTCAAGTTCCATGTAATAATAGAGATTTATTTTTAGTTTGTTATAAAAGGAAGAAACCACCACCTTATACTTATTGTTGAGAAAAATATCTTAGGTGTTGAAAGAAATTTTTACATGAGGAGGTTTTATCTTTCAACTCTTAGGGGTTTATCAACAGGATTTGTTTACAAAGCATTTAACCAATCCACTCCTTTTAAGAGTAGCATTAACTTTGGGTGCAAAAGGGTCTCTTAGTGCATCTTCATAATTACTGCTACATTTTCACTCTCTATTATGTGTCAATAACTAATTCACTCTCAGTGTCTGATATGTGATTCTCATAACCACAGCAACTGAAGTTCAGATTGCACAAATTGTTGACAGATTCCAAGTTGTAACCCAAGTCTTTCTGACATCAGAAAGACTCTCTCCCCTCCACACTATGTTTCTCCCTGACCTAGGCCTCTCCCTAAACTACTTCTAGCTGAGACTCAGCTAGAAGCCACGTACTTCTAGCTGAGACTCAGCTCCAGCAGACAACTGCACTCCCACGAAGTGATGGATTCAACCTGTACATATAAGAAGTCCGGGCAGCTTCCTCAGAGACAGGCTTATGACTGGCCTTGTCGCAGGAAATCACCAATATATCCCCCTTGACTCCCAGAGGCTGTATTAGTTAGGTTTTGCTATGAATATCAGAATATTTCAGAACAAGTGTAGCTTAGACAAATGAATGTCTCTTTTACTCAGTGCAGAACTTGAACTGTGTTAGAATGCTTCGCTCTCAGAGACCACGTTCTCTTCTCTTGCTGGTTCCCCATAGATAGCTTCTGTTCCCAAAGTCACTTTCTAGCCCAAAATGACTGCCGAAGTAACTCACATATATACACCTAGCAATAGGGAGAGGAAAGGAAGAACCAATGCACATATTCCATTTGCTTGCTGTAAGGACAGCTATAAGTTATGCTCAATACTTGCTGTAATATTCATTTGCCAGAATTTGGTGGCCCACAATAGCTTGAAGGAAAGCTGGGAAATGTAGTCTTTGTTCCAACATCCAAGTGCTAGAACAAAATCTTAGGTTTTTGATATTATACAAGAAAGAGTGGACTGGTCAGAAGCAATAAGTTCCAACTCTGAGGCCAGAGTCTTTGCTATAAATGATCCATTTTTGTACCTAATTTTTTTTTTTTTTTTTTTTTTTGGTGGGGAAGACTACACATGCCCAGGTCTGCTGGGGATAGGGGTGGGACAAATCTTGGAGAAGTAGAAATGATGAAGACTTCTGTCTTATTTTGTCAGAATTCAGAAACCCAGAGGCATGCTTGTCACCACCTAAGCTTTCTCAAATACCTGCTTGTTCTGGTTTCTGCCCATCGAAATCCCTGTCTCTCTGATGACTCCACAGCCCCCTCTCAGCAGGAATTAGACTCCAGAGGGTCTTCAGCAGGTAGGGATAAACAGGTTGGTCGAAATCAGAGACAGAAGATGAACACAGGGCAGGGCTGACAAACATCTCACTGGGTCTCAGAGCCATCGTTGCTTGTCCATGTGTCAACTCCACTGGGCCTTCCTCTCCCGTCCTCTCCATCCCTCGTAAGGCAGAGTCATAATCACCTGTCCTGAGCACCTCATCCATCTATCCGACCCATAAACAGCCCAGGTGTTAGGGACTTCCTCAGGGAAGCTCACCATCTACTGGATGAGACAGCCCCAGGAGCAAATTGTGAGGTTAGTGCCCGACACAGGGGCACCACTGCCCTAGGGGAGGCAAGAGGACTGGGATTGCATGGATGGAGGTGGCATGTCAGGTGATTCCCAGTTCATCTTTGAATCTCCAACTCCAGAAACAGAGTAGATATTTTCTGAATAAAAAACTGAATTCTCCTTGGACACTTGGCTCTCAGAAGCCTCATGATGAGGTGGACACTGGAGTGTGGCTTACAGACACAGGTGACAGAACAGAGTAGCTCTTTCAGCCCATCCAAGCAGTGAGCATCAGGTAATCCCTCAGCCTGTGAGAAATCCTTCTTTATTCATTTTCTCTAAAGCGCCTGTAAAGTCACCAACTCCTGCAATTGGACATCCTCAAAGAAAGAATATCCATGTAAACAGTGTGTCTCTCTTACCACAATTCACATTCAATTTTGATTTTAAGACTTTCTGAAACACAAACTCAAGACGTGTTACAAAAAATTTTTGGAGGTACCCATAACTATTCAGTGTGAGGCCAGGCGTGGTAGTCCATGCCTCTAATCCCAGCACTTGGAAGGCTGAGGCAGGAGGATCAGTGGAAGTTCAGGCCAGCCCGGGTTACAACGTGAGTTCAAAGCCAGCCTGAATTGCATTGTGAAAAAAGAAGTATTTAATGGGTGACTTGCTTCCCTTTCCTTAGTTAAGATAACAATCTTACCCAAAAGATAACCTGGAAATATATAAATAATATTCCCCAGAAATCGCTTTTGTTCATTCTCCAAAACTAAGAACGAAGTCTACTCTTAATTTTAATTCATTTTAGCTAATTGCATTTATTCTAAGCTATTTATAACAACAATATGTTAGAAAAAAATAGAGGCTCAACAGAAGGGAACTGATGAATGAAATCATAAGTTATAAAATAATATATGTAATATAAAAGTTATAAAAATATAAGCTAGTTACTGTAAATTTAATTTTCTATTGAGAAAACTTATTTTATGAAAATAAAACAGATTGAATTAACTAATGATAAACCAGGTTTTTTAATCTTTAAGGGTTTCTTAATACAAAACTGCTATTCATTTCTCTAATGTATGAAAAGATAAAAATGTAAAGATAACCCATAGCCACACATCAGAAACAACAAGCTAGCAACTTAGCATATGGAATCCTATTTACAAGATCAGTGACTCTATTTTATTACCATCCAAATATTACAAGCACCCCCATCATGCTAGCATGGTAACAAATAACACACTGGGTTTGTCCTCAAAAAGACTTCTAAGAAAGGTTACTAAGGAGGGTACCAGTGACTCCTACATTCCTGTAACAGGGGGAGGATTCCTACTGACACCTGATACTGAGTCCGGCCCTGTATCAAGCATGCTAGATACTTTCTGCATGTGTATTTTCTTGCCCCAAGAATAACAATAATCATACTTGTATCTCATGAATGTCCTAATAAGTGAGACCAACTTTTTAATAGATCTTGAGTTTGGGCAAATTGCAGCACTATGACTGCCTTTGCTTGTCTGCACTTGCTTGTTATTGATACCCTTATTGTTGCTATATTACCTGGCCTTGAACTGTAAGTGCTCCTTTTTTAGATAGATAACCTTTACTAACTAGCTCCATGACATTGAATTCTGCACTTACTGCTATTTTAAGACTTTGAGTAAGTACTCTTAATTTCTTTGAAAAAATTTGTCAATACCTATGTGGACAGTATGGCCTTAGGGAGAGGGCCTGGCTTTATTTACATTGTTCTGGTATTTCCTATAAGGTTGTCTCTCCCCACCCTCATCCCCACCCCACTCCCACCTGCACCATAGTGATTTTTGCCACAGTGTCTCTATGCTCAGTTCTCAGTGTGTAGAGGACACTCTTGCCCTACATGAGGCTCCATATTGGAAAAGGAGGTGTAGCTCACCAAGGCGCTTCTGGGAAGTTGTCCAGACAAGGAAAGACTAAGACAGCCGGTAATTTCTTGCTGAAGGTTCCCTAAGGCCACTTCACTTGTAATCTTGGCTAAACTGAAACACAAGGATGAAGATAATGCCAGAAAGTGAATCCGAATCCACTTATCCTCAGCCTCCTCTGGAATGCCCAAGCATCAGGTCCCGTGTTGGTGGGATTCCTTTGCTTAAATCAAGGCCATTCCCTGACCCAGTTAAGCCTCACTGTCTTTAGCAACAACCAAGAAACCCACTCATGGGCCCAATTATGGCAGTCCTCTGATCTACAATGTTAGTTCCTAAAGACACATAGGATTCTTCTAAATCAAATAGGATTTGTTTTCTCCTCTCTGTGTAAGTGACTTTTTCCTTCTAATTCTGTTAAATCTTCAAAATCTTTCTCTTATTATTTTCATGACTTCTTTTCATGAAATAAACTTAAGTTCCCTTTACTGAGGAAAAGGCACACAAACAACATGCAGCTTTTCCCTGGCAAACTTGGAGTCTGACCCTGAGATAACAAGAGGCCTTCAGAAACCTGTCACCATTTCTGTCTCTTAGTCATATCTGGCCCTCGGTCCCTTTTCTCCTCCTTCACAATTGCTCAGGAGCAGCAAAGACTGGAGCTTTGAAAATAACAGGGGAGAAAACAGGTGTCTTCCGGAGGAGGCCCGGTGCTTCCCAGATGGGAGAAGCGATTAAAGGGACAGGAAGTGTGACTGCCCCTCAGCAAAGCCAGGGCCAGATTGAGAAATGTGCTGTTTTTATGAAAGTGCCAAGGTCATTATTAAATAGATGGAGGCTATTGTTAAAAGCACTTGTGCAAACGTGAACCTCTCTTTATGACCCTGTTTAAATTATCCCCAAACAAAAGACTGCCGAGGAAGATTTGGCCAGCTTCCCACCACGGCTGTCGCCACACGCACACACTGGGTTGGGTTCCCAGTCGGGTTCCAGGTGCTCCTCAGAGCAGTGGGGGTCCTGGGGCCCCCTCCCTGTGCACAGGGCCTCCAGAAGCCCCGCTGCAAAAATACCCGAAGATGCACCTGCTTCAGAAGCTCATCTCTAATTCTTCACCACAAAACTTTAGAAACAGTGAAAAAACGAAGTTACTAAATGTGTTTCCCTCGAGGTTTCCTTGCAGATCTAAGCCATTTTAAAGCATTCTCACAGGCAGCTTCCTGCCTTGGCTCTTCCAGGGTAGATTCTCCACCATAGTGAACTTGTCACCTCAGCTTGGCAGAACTGCCTCCCGGGATCCCTAGGGCACTTTCAGGCCCTCCTGGAGGAAACCACACGAGGCCTCGCCTGTGTGATTACTCGCATGCCCACTCAATTCCTAAATCCTTGGCAGGAATAAATCAGAGTTTCCAGGGCTGAGCCTGGAATCAGAAATTTTTCAAAAACCCAGGATTGCTTGAGAACCCCAGCAATTCCCACCCTCCACGCCTGGGTCAGATGAGTGGTTTCCTAGCACAGGAAGAAGTACAAATTTATGCTTTTAAAGATAGAAGAGGGACAGAGATATAGCTCAGTGGCACAGCTCCTGCCTGGCATGTGTGAGGTCTTGAGTTCAATTACCGGTAATAAAANAAAAAAAAAAAAAAAAAGCAAAATTGCAACATGGCTCTAATGTGGTTCTAACAATTCATAATTCTATGTATCATCTGGCAATACAGTCTCCACATACTGGAAAAGATAAAATGTGTACCTACTTACTGCCTGGAACTCACTGGGTGATTGTATAGGATTTTAATTTGTTTGTTGTTTTATTTTTGCTTTTGTTTGGTACTGGGGATTGATCCAAGAGTCTTCACACTAAGCTGTATCCTCACCCCTCTTTTTATTTTTTTTTTCAGACAGGGTCTTCCCCAGGCTAGGCTCAAATTTACAGTCCTCCTGTCTCAGCTTTCCACACTGCTGGGGTTACAGGTATGCGCCACCATGCCTGGCTTGTTTTTGTTTTGAAATATCAATTCCTGGATCCTCGGCATGAACAAATCATAATTTCCAGGAATGGAAATCCAAATTTTTCAAAAGCCCTGGAAGGAGTTGAGTTACAGTGCCAGGTTTGGAAATGGCTGTACCAGATGACCTCCCCTATGACCTTTGCATCCTCCTACAGTCCTGGAGACACAGATTAGTCAGTGACTTTCCACCTAATGCATGGCCTGTCCACCTCTTCTAGTTGCACGCACAAAAGTGCAGTTCCTTGGGGCTAAATAAGGGAATGAAGAGGACAAAACAGAAAGACCAGCCAGGCATGGTGGCGCATGCCTGTAATCTTGGCACTTTGGGAGGCTGAGGCAAAAAGAGAGAGATAAAAGAATGGAAAAGGAGAGAAGAGAAGGGGAGGAGAGGAAAAGGAAGAGGAGAGAAAGTAGAAGGAAGTGTAAGGAAGGGAATGGAACAAAAAGGGAAGGGATGGGAAGGGAATGGAACAAAAAGGGAAGGGATGGGAAAGGAAGGGAAGGGAAGGGAAGGGAAGGGAAGAGAAAGGAGGGAAAAGAAAGCAAAACCAGTTCATTCCCAATATAAGTAAGGACATGGATGTCATGGCCTCTACTTCTACCCAAAACAACTGTGCCCACAGCCCACAGCACACAATGTTGAGCAAGGAGGAAGAAGGGCAGTTGTTTGCAAAATTAGTTCTTTATGTGAGTTCTACTTCATACACCAGGGCTACAAACATGCACCCCCTGCTCATAAGCCACTGCCCACACAGGTGCCCCATGGAATTCTTGAGCTACTCAAGTCCTCATTAAATCTGCAAGAAACAGCACTGACCTCTCACCTCCTTTGGCCCATGAAGTCAGCAGTCTATATCAGTGATGGTGAATCTTTTGAGCTAACAATGATACCAACAGCCCATTGCAGCCCATGTACAGAGGTAGGTTCACCAGCCCTCATCTACTTCCTCTTTCATGCACACACGCAAACATACATGCACGCTCTCATGCACTCAGCACCAGGCCTGACCTCCTCAGGAGAGCAAAGCCCCTAGAAGGTCCACCTCTTCAACCCAAATGTATATGGTTCTCTTGCCATAGCGCCTTGACTTCCACCACCTGAGTTCAGCACCATTTGGGACACAGAGGAAAGCTGCCTGTATGCTTTAGCAAGACTCCCAGTTTGTGACGAGAGGAGAGAACAGCCATTGCAGTGTACCATTTCAAATTGAACTGCCTGCCCCCTTCTTCTACTCCCCACCTAATGTTCATTTCTCAGGCCCTCCTCTGCAAAAATCACCAAAAACACAAATGCTCTAAATAGGAAAAGGTACTAGGATGGAAAATACCAAATCCTTTCTCTCTTTCCTCCAGGAAACCCAATACATACCTATTAAGACAAATAGGTAAATGTTCAAAGATTTAAGAGCAAAAAAAATATATATATACCTTTATGATTCATCCCTTAAAGGGGAAACAGAAACTCTCACAAGGAAAAAAGAATGCATTATGTCCAATTTGAGCAATATAAATCAATATCCATTTTACAGAGTTAATTTTAACATTTAACCACCGAAAAAATGAGTAATAACAGTAATTGCTTGACCTTGGATGGGTCTATTGTTCTGGTCTGTGATAGCAACTTGAAAAACAAATTATTTTATAGGCACCTGCTTCATTATGCATTACAAATTAAATCTTCATTTATCTATATGCTCCAAACGGTACCTATCCATCGCCATCACTTAAAAACACATTGCCCTTCTTTCTAGCCTTGTTAATTTCCAGATGCTAATTAAATTTAAACTCATAAAAATATCTGTTTAGCATGCATGACAAGATCATCCCTCAATACCCACTGTACACCTTCGCATGTTTACCCACTCTTTCCTGTTTGCATTCTCATCTAGATGCCTCAGTTTCAAGGGACAGAAGAGAGATTTAACCTGGAATTCAATCTCGCTCCCATTCTGATTTTCTACCCAAGTTGTTCCCGCTGCTTGATGCCTTTGTAAGCAACCTTCCTTCAAATTCTTGCTGAAAAGAATTTCTTCAGATAATAGCGCTTAAATATGGAACAGCAGGATGATAAAAGGATTCAGAGGGAGAGCTATATATTTCAACCCCTTTTCACCAGGCCATTACACAAAAAGAGAAGACTTTCGATCTCTAAAGATCCACCGCCGCTTATTTATTGCCGCAAGAAAGCTGACAGACAGCCTGAAAGCCACACAGATAATGAATGGCACTGGCCGAGACCAGCACCTAACATAAAACATGCCACTGTCCCTGAGGAGCATCCCAGAAGCCCGGGGGAGGACTCAGAGGATCGCAGGACACGAAGATGACTTTTACACCCTGTTTTCTCACTCACGCAAGTCCTCAGCAGTGGGAGAAGGGCAAAAAGAGAGAGAAGAGCCCCATTCTGAGATGGCCACGAGTGGTTGCGCTCTGCCTCAGCAGATGCACTGTCCTCTGACTGTCCTTTCAGCCAGAGGCTTCATACCTCAGATCCTGAGCCCAGGCCAGGAGGTAGATCTTCATTCCCACTGTCACAGAGAACAGCAGTGCCCAGCCAGCACATGTAAGGACTCTGCCTCCATGTCTATGCCAATGCACAAAGAAGAGAAACCCACCTCACTTCCTTTGAACTCAAGAAAAGATCACAGTTCTGCCATAACAGAAGCCTCCTGACCCCTCCAGCCTTTATTCCAAAGCTCAACTGACTATTCCATAAAAAGCCAGAGAGCTAACGTTTTAGGCTTTGTAGGCCTAACTGCACAATTCCTAACAGCTAAATCTTGAAAGTGACCCAACAGTCCATCAACAGATAGATGGACAAAGAAAATGGGTTTACACACAATGGGGTGCTACTGCGCCATAAAGAAAGGTAAGATTGATGCATTTGTAGGAAAACAGATGCACTTTAAGGCCATAATATTAAGTGAAATAATAGCTAGCACAAGTCTAATGTGAGAAACCTAAGTTACAGATAAAGAGAACAATAACAGGCAGACAATAGGAAGTATGGGGATAGATCTTTCTCAAAAGGGAAGGGAATCAAGAGAGGGGGAGGGGAGAAGGAGGGGCAGGAAAGGAAAGGTGATGAGGAAGGAATAAGATGTGTTATGTACCAATTCCACACATGGAAACTAAACATTATGTACTGCAAACATGTACTAATGATTTTTTAAAACAATTTTTAAAAATGAGGTCACAAATTAGAAATTAAAACACAAAAAGAAAAAATAAGCAGCTTCAATGACCTACAAAACCATATCAAATAGTCCAATAGTCTTGTTGAAGTAGTGAAAAGATAGGAAGGAGAACAAGGCCATGTACTGAAAACAACACCAAGAGCAGTGGTGTATGCCTATAATCCCAGCACTCAGGAGGCAGAGCAGGGGCATCCCTTAAGGTCCAAGGCCAGTGGGGGCTACAAAGTGATTTCAGCGTCAGCCTAAACTATGTACCTAAGTCCTATCTCAAAAAGACAAAAACAAGTATGGATGAATAACACAATGAAAATAATAACAAAATTTTTCAACTTTGACTTTAAAAATATATTAATCCTCAGATATGGGGTGGGCCAAATAGCTCAGTTGATTAAAGCACCTGCTTAGGCAGACACAGGGGTTGGGCATTCGATCCCCAGGCCTACTGTGCTGGCCCCCCCTCCAGGGCATGCTGAGATGGCAATTGAAACTGGATGTGGTGGCATGCGCCCGTAATCCCAGCACTGGGGAGGCTGTAAACAGGAGGATCGCTACAAGCCTGATCTATACAGTGAGAACCTGTATACCCTGTATACCCTGTCCAAAATACAAAAAACATAAAAAATAAAAACAACTCAGATCTAATGAATTCCACAAATCAACCAGAATAATCACAAAGAAAACTGTATCTGTTCACATCACAGCTAAAAACTGAAAAATGAAGAAAAAGAAAAAAAACTTTTAAGGCTGCTGGGGGGGAATATATATATATTTATATATATATATTT
>NDGN011477808.1:0-14434 GCA_002564285.1 Tympanoctomys barrerae
TTTTTTTTATCATTTACAGGTGCTTCTAAATGGAGATCACAGGTCCTTTCATTAGGTGGCAGAGTCTAATAAATCCAGTCCCATGTTGCATTGAGAGATGTGAAATTCTTGGGATGGATTCTTTTGATTTCTTTTCATTACTTTCTTTATCAGAAATATGTTTATTTTAATACAGAGAACTATACATCATAAAAATGAATCTGGCGAACACATGGGGCACATGGTTCCTATTATTTTAAAACTTGGAGATTTACTGACATGCTTTTGATGGCAGCTTCTTTTTGAAATGGTGAAGGGGAGGGCAAAAGAGCAGAGTACACTTTCAGTTGTCATCTGTCAGGGCTATATGAACAGATGCCATAGGTGTCATTTGCCTTCCTATTTTAAGATTGGCCCTAAATGTGCAGCTGATCACCTAAAGAAGCTTGTGTTCCTACTCGTTGGGGACCATTGTTAGAGGAGGCTTGATTTTGGTTAAGAATGATGGTGAATGTCTCCAAAGTGGAGTCTAAACATAGACTTGGTTCCTGTTGCATCGCTGTTCACTGCTCCATTGTTTGAATTGCCTCCAACTTTAACCTTAGGCTTAATTTTTGGCTTGATTCTTAAACCCTACTGGGCTTGTCCTGGTTTTAATGTGTTTGGACCTTTCTTCTTCTTCTTCTTTTTTTGTGCCTTACAGTTCTGCTTTAAGGTTCCATTTGTATTAAACGAACTTGTCTTTAAGGCTGCATGCTATTCAAAAGAGTTGTAGCAATACCCACTTTTGTTCTTGGCTCTTTTACAGTTTCATTTTGCTTTTGACAAGCTTTAATATCAGATCTGTAGAGGGCTGCCTTTGATGCCAAATGCCAAAATATCAGTGCAAAAGTATCCTCTTATGTTTCTAATGGTTAGCACATTTCTGATTTGGGTATAATTTAAGTGGTCTGGAACTACTGAATGTTTTGTTTGGATTATAAAAATTGTCCACTTTTTGTGACTAAAATTTTCAGCATTTTTAGTGATATTTCATTTTTGGAAGAACTTCTTTGCAGGCTCTAGAGGCCTAACTATTATGTGATAGCACAAAAATCTATCAGTATGTTTCAACAGTTGTCCCAGTAATTCGTAAAAATTGAGCACTATTGAGGATAATTTATGCTTGTGCTTGTGTTTATCTTCTCATTTTCAGCTGGTGAAAATGATCAATAAACTCATTAAAAACTTCAAAATTACTACATAAAAGATTTAGGTATTGAAAATACTTGAATTTGAACAAGATTGGCTTTTAATGAAAATCCCAGTTGTTATTTTGTGGTTGGAGTGTTCTCTCTGGGACCTGCCTGGCACCGCTTTGATGAGTCTTAGCCTCGTAATGGGTACGGTGTGTAAGACCGCAGCATGGAAGCGTTTGTTCCCCCCGTGCCTGTCCCTGAGACTGACGGGCTGTGGGCCCGCTGTCCCGATTAAAGGCTCTTCCCATAGAGGAAATGGCAGAGTCTGACGCTTGCCAGGATTGTAAGCATGGTCTCTCAAAGTGGCATGAGGCTTAGCTGTGTCTATGTGTTCCAAGTGCTTCCCGGCAGGGAGGCCCTCCAGGCTCCCTTGAGCCCAGCTCTGAGGCTCCACAAGGCCTCCGGAGCAACTGTTCTGTGTCATTTGCCCTGTTCTTGACTCTATACTGACCCCCATGTTGCCCCTCTGTCCCTTCAGTGTAGAGCCAGTTCACTCTGTCTGCAATTCCTTGTTCCTTCTCAGAAGTAGCTGTCACTGTGTTTCTTCTTCCTTCCTCTGTTCTCTTTTCTCTATTTTTAAACCTTAGCTGTCATTTATTCTTTAAGAATCCACGCACTGATCCTGATATAATTGCTCCATTTACTATGGGGCTGTGTGCTGATAAATCTATTGTAAAGTCAAAAACTGCTAAGCCATACCCTCCTAAGTTAGGGTCTTCTGTATTGAATTTTTGAGCTATTCTGTTGTATTTCTACATTGATTTAGTGACATAATGCCCATAGGCTCATAATATCTTAGAGAAGATCCACTAGTCTTTCATACCACTTCTCGTCTGTCTGTTGAGTGTGTAACAAACGCGGCAGGCGCGCTGTTGAGCGTGGACTGCACTACTTACATGAATTCAGTCTTTGTAACCAACTTCTGTGGATAAAGCTATGAAGGCCCAGACAGTTGGCGATGGCTTGTACTTGGTCACTGCCTTAGAAAGCGAAAGATCTCTGATACCAGACGACCTCAGCCTGTCAGTTTCCAAAGCCCAGGTTCCTGGTCCCCCTGCTGCACTCATCTGTCAATCAAACTGAGCTGTAACACGCTGACGAATCAAGCAGCTCCCCAGATCCCAGTGATTATGTGACACAGCAGCAGTAGTTTATTTCTTCTTTTTGTTACCCATCCAGTGTGGGGCTCTGCTGCTGTAGTCACTAAAAAACCAAGAATGATGGAGGCTTTGTCTTAATGAATGACTCATTAGTATTAATTAGCCACAGTCGGGTTAGCACTTAGACATTGAAACTTGGTCGGAGGAGCATGTAGCCCCCTCAGGTTTCCAGTAGCAGAGATCTGCAATATTTGAGAATGACCATGATCATTTACTACAACCGCCTTGATTGCCAGTGTACTGTCATTCTTAGGTTTCTTTCTCTAAGAAAATCATTGCTATTGATACGTGAAATTGTTAATAATTATAATTGAGCATCTTTGCAGTCCGGTTAGTAATCTGTGTTAGTCCTGCTAACCAGAAGCATAATTGAGCCTTGCAAACTTGTTTTAAAACTAGTAGGATAATGAAAGCTTTAGTTGCTCAGTGCTCCAGAGCTGCCCTGAGCCTGTGAAAGCCATCCCCGCTGCCATGTTCTCAGTTCATCCCCGCCTCCTGCACAGACTGCCTCCTAGCCTGCAGTGGGGGCTGCGGCGAAGAAGGCAGGCAGGTCCAGCAGTTTCCACGCTCCGAGGGGAGGCCAGGCCGGACGCAATAGCACAGAGCGCCCCAAAGGCCCAGGCATGAGGCGAGCCTGTGCTGCAGAGGGGCAGGCGCTCTGGGTTCCGTGCTCAGGATGGCCCCTCTGAGGAGGTGACTGGTGGTAGAAGTGGCCCTCGGGTCATAGCCAGATACTGGGGGTAGGAAGTCCCTAGGAAAGAGACTGCTAGGCAGAGTGATCACACAGTAACTGGAGAGGTGCTGAGCTGGGAATGGTCTTGGTTCAAGGGACAGAACAACCCAGGGGCTGGAGCCAGCTGTGCAGGGCCTTGGGACGGGATGACGCTGGTATGAGGGGCACGGAGCAGGCTTCCACTTTGAGGCTGTTGCTGTGCTGAGCCACAGGGCAGGAGTGTGGTGAGAGCCCGTGTGGTACTGGGATTAGCAGTGCTCCAGTCTCCTCAGTTGGGCAGCTCGGTGAACCTGCAAGCTCTGGGGAGAGTAGCTTTGAGTACTTCTCAATTCATTTAATTGCTGGCTTTTTCAAAGATGGTGTACAGAACTCTTTTGTTCCACGTGGCCATCTGTTTCCTGTTACTGCACTCGTACGTATGCCTTGGTGCAATTTGTTATTTCAGTAAACTGAAACGTTTGATTTTCCCCCCATTGTTTGCCCAGGAAGAGTGGCTTAGAGTCTTGTTTGCAAATTTAAAAATAAAACGTTCTTTTATAGGATTTTAGAGTATTTTAATACCTCCCAATTCTTGGAATGTTTTGCTTGTAACAATTACTGTGGTGATTATTACTCGCCTATCACGGCAGTAATCTATCTGTATGTTAGCATGAATATACTGTGCAGTATTCTTAATATTAAATGTTATTGAAGTGAATTTCTTTTGTCATCCACTGCTCTCACCCTCCAGTGCTAATTTTGGTGACATTGATCTAAAGATTAGAACTGATTTGCAATAATTTCTGGTCTTTGTTTATATGAATAGAAATAAATATTAGTAAAACTTGCTTATTTTTACACTTCTGAAAACTAAAAGCATCCGTGCGTATTGCCACGTGAGATGGTATACGTAACCCATGTATGGCTGTCAGTTCCAAGACTGTGTTGTGCAGTGGTGCTCCCACGGCAGGGGTAGGGAACGTCTGTCCGCAGAGTGGCGGAGGCATGGGAGACTGGTTCTGAGCCACTCAGCTGGGAGCAGGGCTGCAGGGAGGGGGAAGGAGTCAGAAGCGGGGGCTTTTGAAGGTTTCAGGTAAGGGAACATTTGAGTTGGGTTAACACTAAATTAAAAAATAAATCTTAATTAAAGTTGCAGCGATTTTTTGTCCTTTAAGCTATTGTCTTAGTGTACTGAAGTTTCATTTAGCATAAATTAAAGATGAGCATGTAGGATTTATTTACTTACTGAACTTTAAAAAATAAAAATCAAACTGCCTGGTGCTGCACCCATCTATAATCCTAGCACTTGAGAGCCAAGGCAGAAGGATCATCACAAGTTGAAGGCCAGCCTAGGCTGTATACTTCAAAAGTAGAATGAACTATATAGTGAGACCCTGTCTCAGAAAACAAAAATAAATAAGTGAACTCCGAAGTATAGTTTGTGTACAGTTAAACTTACCCATCCTAAGGGTTTACCATACTTGACAAATGTCTAGACTCATGTAACTACTCCAGCGGTCAAGGACTGGGGCATGTCTGTTACCCAAAAAGTCCCTTTGGCCCTTTGGTTCTCCCTTACCCTAGGTAGCTCCTGATCTGCAGTCTGTCCCCATGGTTTTTCCTGACCTAGCGTTTCATAGAAACGGGATCATATCATATGCGTTTTCTTGTGTTTGTCTTCTGTTGATCAGTAAACTGTTTTGAGACTCAGTCATGTGCATTCCTTCTGCAGGAGACGTTTTGGGAAGAGGGCCTGATCATAAACCTGGTTCTAAAGGCTTGATGAAACCTGGAATGGCTTTTTATCTTTCATTTTAGTTATTTTTCTTTCTTCTTTTCTAATCCTAAAAATATACATGCTGCAAAAAGTTGTTCTAGCATATACGAATTTTGACTTACAAATGCATAGTTTAAGAAATTAACATCTTGAATAATGATAGCTCTTAAATCTCACTGTAAATAATCTACTAGATAAATTAGGTTTTTTAAATTTTTGTTTTTGTATTTTTAGGGAAGGGTCTACAGGGTGTTCAGGGTCTCACTATTAGATTGAATTCATAGTGATCCTCCTGTTTACAGCCTCCCAAGAGCTGGGATTATAGGCGTGTACCACCACACCCTATCTCAATTGCTGGTCTCAGTGCGCCCCTGGGGTGGGGCTGGCACAGCAGGCCTGGGGATTGAACCCCTGGCCCCTGGGCCTGCTTGCAGGTGTTTTAATCTGCTGAGCTATTTGGCTGGCCCAGCAATTTTTTTTTTTTTTTTTTTTTTAGATTAGGAAAGTTATTAGAAATAAGAAGAATAAACAAAGGAGGAGACTAACTCCTGGATTTCCAGGTGGGGTCCCAAGTGGGGTAACCTTAAATTAGCAACTTTTCTAAGATCTAGGACATCATCTTTCTGAATGAAACATTAGATTACTTCTGAAATTTGAAAAAGGGATTAACAAATTGCATAGCAGTTTCTAGAATGACTGGAAGGAACTTGTGGCAAGAAGGCCAGCCTTCTATGTTGTTGCTTTTAATATGGTGGTGGTTAAAAAGACTTGGGACAGTTTAGCTCTGTCCCCTTTGTGGGCTCTTGTCTGATTCCCATCTTCGGTTCTGCTTGAGCCAGCTCGGATTGGTCAGCTTGCTTCTTGCCTCATCTGTTAAGTAGGAATAGTTGTGCCGTTGCAGCCAGTAAGGAGGTCAGACCAGAAGCGCTCAGGGTGGTGCCTGGCACAGCGGACACTGGTTATTAGGTATTTCACCAGCTGGTAAGCACATCCCAATTCTGCCATATACAGTGCTTTCTGTTTGTTGTTGCTGTTTGCTTCCAGCCCCAAGATAACCCTTGTTGGGCTGTTACAGAAACCCTCTAGTTGATCGGCTTGCTGATTGCGTCTCTCCATGTTGACACAGGCCTCAGTTCTGCACTGACACGACACAGGACTGATCACATAGATTAGAAAAGGAGTCCTCGTGGTCGGCTCTTTGGACTGTCTTCATGGTAACCTGGGGCTTGAACTTAACCGGGAAGGATGTAGAAAATACTGCCTATGGAAGAACTGAGCACCAGGAAGGTTGGCGGTCTGCAGTGGTAGAGCTGATACCTACGATTTCTCCTGGCCCCCAGTTCTGGTGACAGACCTGGAGTAGGCAGCCCAGACTGTAGCAGACCTAAAGGAAGAGGAAGACCCAGTCCAGCAGTGGCAAACCTATGGCGTGCGTGCCACAGGGAACTGTTTGTATCATTGAAGGCTCTAGAAGGTTCGCCATCACTGATGTACCGTAATGAGGGGAGGAGAAGCCAAAGGGTGAGCTGGGGGCTCGGGTGCTAGTTGGGACCAGGAAGGAACTTTTAGACTAAAGTGATTTCTGTTATTTCTTCCAGTAGAATTTTTTTCTTTAACTAATATCACAGGTACACTAGACATACCCAGTCTGACTTGAAAGGATAAGTCCCTGCCCTCCACCCTCTAGTGTGCTTCCTTAGATGAAAATGCGTGTAGTTTATCTACTTGAAAAGCTGAGCTTGGTGACACAATTCTGTAATCTCAGCACTCTGGGTGGCTGAGGCAGGAGAATCCCAAGTTTGAGCCCAGGCTGGGCAATTTAGCAACTTAAAGGGACTTTGTCTCAAAAGATAAAAAGGGCTATGATGGTAGCTTAGTGTAAGGGCCCTGAGTTAATCACTAGTACAAAAAAAAAAGTCGCCATTCAGTCTCGGGAGCAGTGACCTCCCCGGAGGCAGCACAGGCTTCTCAGAGTTCACCCGGTTAGGTCAGCTCCGGAGTGCAGGTAGGCAAGACCTTGTTTATCTAATTTTCACTAGAACTCGTGGCCTTGTGCATGCTCAGCAGTAGTTGATACTGGGCCTCCGTGCAGCTTGTTTTATCATTCTTGCTGTCAGTAGGACCGGCCACTGGCTTCATATGGGCCACTGCTGGGATCCTGAGCACCTCTTTACGGCTGAGGGGAGCCTGGCCCGGCACGGAGAGTACTTTCTGGGTGTGGGTGGCAGTGGAGACTGCTGTGTGGCTTCAGGTTGGAAGGGTGCTGGCTGGAGCGGGGAAAGGAATCAGGTAGGGCAGATTTCAGAGGCTCGCTACTGTGCTTGATGCCACCCTGCCCTCCCTTCCTGGGGTCCGTCCCCTGGCGTGGCTGACGCCACGCTGCAGGAGCCCTTCTGTCTGCTCTCACGGGCCCCTTTCTCTCTGTTCTGCTGGAGGCAGCGGCATCCGAGGCTCTGCGTTGAAGCCTCCTGAGTGCTCGCAGGGACTCCCTCACCAGCTGAGCATGTGGCCCTCGTCAGCTGGGCCGCTGCGCCCTAGACCTCTCGGTGCTTGGCTGCTGGATTTGTTCACAGCAGCCAGTGCTCTGCGCCTGGCGTCCTGGAGTGGGCGCTGAGCCTGCTGGGCCTGCATCCGTAGCCGGCCTCACACCCGTGCCAGGAAGGGCTATGGAAAAGGCGCTGCTAGGAGACTCAGCGTGTTACCGCTAGCCTTGGGGGAAGTCCTACTGGGTGAGGGCAGTGGGGCCTGGATTCTAGGAGGCCAGCGTGTTCCTCTGGGCAGGACAGGGGCCCAAAACACAAACGCCCATTGCCCCCTTCGGCCCCCCTCCACTGAGGTCCTTTGCCGGGGTCTCAGCCTTGTGCCCTGGAGTTTAACTTGGAGGGTAGCAGCTCTGTTCTCATGCTGGGGCGTCGATAGTAAATTATTGTATTTAACACTCTAAAGCTGTCGCGGGTCACTCAGTTCGTTTTTGTTTGTTACATTCATTCTCCTTTAGAGATCAGCAGCGACACTCTTAAATTCCCAGAGTGCTGCACTTCTCTGCAGCAGTAGCATCTCACAGAGCTGTAGTACAGTGTCCAAATTTGGGAGTTGATTGGGTGCAGCGACTTTGGACAGAAGACTACGCAGATCAGAACATTTAAAAATATAAAATCAGGGAATCACAGCAGTCAGTGATGATGTCCTCATCTATCATAATCTCCAGAAAACTCCATTCCACACCCCGGAGTGAAACAGCAGGTAACTCTGTTGGCTCTGATTTTGTGGACCTTCGAAAGAGCCTTGCCAGCATCCTTGGGTTGTGTAGTGGGGACCTACTGGCTCGAAGGTAAAATGTGGACTCCCGAGTGTAACTGAATGGTACCTGGCTCTTTTTTTGTCTTTTTGAGACAGGGTTTCACTGTGCAGTTCAGACTGGCCTTGAACTCACTTTGTACCCCAGGCTGGTCTCGAAGTCATCGCAATCCTTCTGCCTCAGCCTCCCAACCTGGGATTATAGGAGTGCGCCAACACAGCTGGGTCTGGCTCCACTATTTTATTTTAAACTATGAAGTTGGGGAAAATTACTCTTCTGGGCTGTGGCCTGGCCCGTGACGCTCCAGACCCCGAGGCCTGAGTGCCTGGGTTGGAATTCCTTGGCTCTCGTACTCACTGGCTGACTACGGGCAAGTTTCATTTTCCTGTATAAGATGATCATAAAAGTACTCACAGCAGATGGTCACGTGAAGATTAAACGAGGCAGTGCTAAGTGTTGGAATCCTGGCCGCCTCGTCCTGAACACGCCATCAGGCTTCACTGTGATCCATACTGTTGTGACGGTTCAGCAGAGGAGCACATGGAGGTGCGGAGCACAGTCCTTGCTCTGGAGGAAGCAGTGACAGCTACACTCCGAGCTCCCTTCCACCCAGCAGGGCAGGGCCTGGGTCAAGGGACGGGTGGCAGGGGAAGGCTCGGCAGGCCCTCTGCAGGCTCCCAGAGAGGTCAGAGCTGGAGAATCAGCCTCTCGAGGAGGTTCCTTGTCCTCCTGAGCAGGAGCACCACAGCCAGTCTACTTCATGAGGAGGGAAGCTCCGTCAGCATTATGGGCCATTGTGTCCTCAGCGCCCAGCACGGTCCAGGCCAGGGCAGACACGTTAAAAGGGGGGGGGGGTGGACTGCATGTGGGAAGGGGCTTGCAGCTGTTAGTCGGGAAGGGGGGAATATTTATTGACTGCCACTGAGTTTGAGGTAGTGGGAAATGAGAAATGTCAGGTTAACTAGATCAATGAATAGTTAATAACTAGTAATTAAGTAAGTTAACGTAAGGATAGCACATTAAATTTAATGCTTTCTGTCCCAAATCTGTGCATTCATACAGATTTGGAGACTGTAGTTCATTAACTAGCAAAAAAGCAAGTCCTCACTAAAGTCTGCTACAGAAAAGCAGAGAGGGCCTTAACTTCTTCCATCTGTCACAGTGATCAGTGTTAACAACGTCCAAGACAGGAGCAGTGAGGACAGGGTGCTGGGAGATCGGGCCACGGCAGAGGGAGGGGAGCCCAGAGCCTCCGGCAGGAGCCCTGGCCGCTGCGCGCAGGCTCTCCTCTGCCATCTGGACCCTGCCTCCTGCGCCTCACCACGCAGCCAGGCAGAGCGCACCGGGCTCTCACAAGCCCTCCCGGGCCTGCCCCCTGCCCCTCTTCCTTGGCTCTGGACACCTTGGGCACTTCGCTGACTGCCCTCAGTGCGCCTGGCTCAGGATGTGGGCCCCGCTGGCAGATGTGGGCCCCCTCAAGCTCTGCTCCTGGTGCCCTCGTGTGCTTGATGCCCTGTGCGTCAGTGTGCAGTGGCACCTCTGCTGCGAGTCCATCACTGTGACCCCTTTCTGTGCTTGATTTGCCTTCGGATTATGAAGCAGTGTGTGCGTGCACGTGTGTGTGTGCATGTGTGTGTGTGGGGTGGGTTCTGTCTGTCTTCCTCCTCGCAGGGATGCATGGTTGGGGCAAACATGATGCCCAAAACATTGCCTGGCCTCCTGAGGACCCAAAAATAAATACATTACGATGGTGTCGCTGTTGCAGCTTCTTTTAGATAAGATTGAGCTGGGAAATAATGCCAGGATCCAATTAAGACTTGTTAAGATAAGGCCCCGCTCAGATTAAGAATACATTTAATACTACTTGAAAAAAATAACATACATACATGAGTATGTAGAGGAGAAGGTTCTTTTGAAACATTCTTTTGTTACAAAGATTTACTTCCAAATTGCTTGTTTGGAATTGAAAGCATACCACATTTTCTAAAAAAAGGTTTTTATATAGTTAGCCCTCTGAATCCTTGGGTTCTGTGCCTGTGGATTCAGCTGACCTCACAGTGAAAATATTTGAAAAAGAAAAAAAAAAGTCCTCTGTACCGAACATGTACACTGTTTTTCTTGTCATTGTTTCCTAAACACTACAGTACAGCATCTACTTATGTAGCTTGTTTGCAGCGTATTGGGTGTCATAAGCAACAGAGACAGTATAAAGCACATGGGTGGATATTTGGAGGTTTTAAGTAAATACTGTGCCGCTTACAGTATACGAGGGACTTGAGTATCAGTGGGCTTTGTTGGCTGTGAGGGTCCTGAAAAGTTCCTACCTCAGATTCAAGAAATTCAGGCACAGAAGAAAATAATTAGGGATAGATGCCTCTGTCTGTGTGTGTGTGTGTGTGTGTGTGTGTCTCTCTCTCTCTCTCTCTCTCTCTCTCTGTCTCTCTCTGTCTTTCGCTCTTGCTATCTCTGACTCTCTGTCTGTCTGTCTCTGTCTGTCTCTGTCTCTCTCCTCTTAAGGTGTAAGTTAGCTTATAGGGCGCCATGTCCCCACTCGTCATGTTGTATGTAAGTAGCAACAACACTGCCAGGTCTGCTGCTGAGCATCAGGAATGCAGCACTGAGTAAGATAGGCGCCATCTGTGCGCACTGCAGCCTCACAGGAGAGGCGCACATTAAACTCTTAATTAGACTAATAATTATTAAAAATTGTGATAAGAGCACTGAAAGAAAATAAGGAAAGCCAGAGGGTGGTTCTGAGCAGAACATCCTGTGAGCCTGGATTCTTGCAATTCTACAGCCATTGATTTTCTTAAGAAAGTTTGGTTTGCAATCTGCTGAGGAGGTTCCAGTAGAGGGGAGGCCTGGGGCTGACCAGTGAGTGTCTTGAGGGGAACAGGGCTGTGAATTGGATCCCCTGTTTTTTTCAGTCCCATTGTAGGATGAGGAATACTACTTTAATCTGATGAAAGTTTAGTTCTTCCACTAGGAAAATGAGCCCACATTAAAAAAAAATCATGGGTAAACAAAGGCAGAGATTTTCCTTGTTCATTTTCTGTCAGCTGTGCTGGTGTCTTTTATTCACAGGTGTTTCTGAAGTGTCAGTGCACGTGGTCTCCATCTATCTTGTACTCAGGTTACACATTTCCTATGAGGGTGACCATTTCCTGCTGGCACTTCCGTGGAAGTCTACAATCTGTAAGGCAGAGGTTCTCAGATTATATTCTGGCAAGGGAGATGGAAA
Organism: Tympanoctomys barrerae; assembly: GCA_002564285.1. NCBI lineage: Eukaryota > Metazoa > Chordata > Mammalia > Rodentia > Octodontidae > Tympanoctomys > Tympanoctomys barrerae. The sequence goes on from NDGN011477808.1 coordinate 11,406, forward strand.
CCACAGTACTGAGGAGCTTGAGCTCTAGAGTCAGGCAGTTCAGATTCAGGCCTTGAGGAATTCAGGTCAGGCTCTAGGCTTCACTTTCCTCTTCTGTGCGTGTCGGGTGTGGGTGCATCCCAGCAGCCCCTGTCCTGGCTGTGCGTGTCGGGGGTCCTGGCTGTTGGAGGTCATGTGGGTCAGGCTTATCCGGAGGCTAGCACAGTGCCCTGCAGCAAGCAGTGCTGTGGACTTGCCGTCGCTGTTCTTGTGGCAGTGCCTGGAAGCCTGAGTCAGGGTGGCAAGCACACTGTGCTCTAGGAGAGGCTAAGTGGCACCAGGTCTTTCCCCAGGCAAAACTCCCTGGAGGCCGCTGGAGCCAGTGGCCAGTGTTCTAGGACTCAGAGCTGTGCTAGCATTTGTCAGCACTGTGCACACTAATCAGAATTATGAAAAAATCATTAGATACAGTAGGGTCCCAACTGTCAATTTACTATATATCCCCCATTGGAAAAAACAGACGCACATTTCCAAAATTCCAGGCTGAAGAATAAAATTTTAAAAACAAGGGTGCCATATTTAGCAGTGAGCAATGTCAGTACTAAATTTGTTCACGTTTTAGGTGATTGGAAGTAGTATACCGTGAGGCTATCTGGTTGGGCGTTTTAATGCTTCTGTGTTTTAGAAGGCATGTTAGGGATTTTGTTGTTCAGGTGGAGCGAGTGCTAGATTCTCTAGATCCCCCCTGGGCTTTTCCACTAGCCAAAGACCGGAGAGCAGACTTTTTTCTCTTGAAGCATCCTACTGATTCTTTTTTTTTTTTTTTTTTATCAAAATGCTGGGAGTCTACAAGTTTGGACGATATTCTTTTCTTGATACATCACATTCTTTGGAAGAGTAGAAAAAAATTTGAGAGAAAGAGGGACTGAGTGGGGCCCAGAAAGTGGGTTATCCACCAACCCTTTTTTTCAAAGGTGTTTTATTAAGCAAAGCCATGAAGTGAGGCGGGCTTAAGGTGGGACTGAACTATAACCAAAAAAATAAATCATTGGGTGGATACATGTTGGGATAAAACTATGGTAACGTAAAAATTTTAATTGTGAGAAGCAAGTCATGATCTGGGATTTATGAAACGAAAGCAAACTCTAACCTCCAACCAGTTATCTTGGTAGAAGACCTGCACATGATATGGAGGAGACCACTCCCAGCTTGCTGGATGTCCGAGATGTTGACCTCTTGTTCTTTAAAATCAGAGAATCAATTCTAGGGACAGTAGAGGTTAAGAGCGGGAAGAATTTAATGAGAAAAAGAAAGCTTCCATCTTAGGTAGACAGGAGGGGTCCCAGAAAGTGGGCTGCCCCGACATGTAACATTCTTGAAGACTACAAACATTTTATTGTTACAAGAAAAAAAAAATTAACCTTGTTAGCCTAGAGTTTGCTTTTTGCCTGTCTTAGCTCCTTGGAAAGTGGCTGAAAAGTGTTTCCCTTCGCATACTAAAAAGACAGAAGTCATCATAAAGTGGTGGCGTGATACACACTTCAGTTCTTCAGGGTGTGTGTGGTACCAGTTACAAGACTCTTGGTTTTCTATTGATTTGAAAATTATTTTTTAAAGTAACAGCCACATGGTACCAGTTGGTTTGACTCTTTCCTTTCCTTACATACATATATAATGGCCCTCATTATTTCTTAAGATTATGATGAATTCTGACCCAAACTTCAATAAGTAATTTATATAAGCCTTTATTTCCCAGTGACTGGCATATTTGTAACTTGGCTAATTGTTGTGCTGGGAATTCGCACCTCCACTGAGTGACCACAATAAGCTGTGGCACTTTGGGTGGCGTAGTCAGTCCTGGTGAGGATGGGCACAGCTGCTGAGAGTTGCAGGGATAGGGCACTCTGTACAGCTGGTCAGGGTAGCCTCTACGTATGGTGTGTGCTGCAGTTGGTCCTTTAAGTGGGGAGCATTGGTTTTTATTTTTGAAGGTGCTAACTAATATGCTGATGGTGACCTCTGACTTAGCAGTCAGCTTAGGATGTGTTTTCCGCCAGATTCTGAAGAAGCTTCAGAAGCAGCCTAGTGCTGGAGGTGCACGAACAGATCAACACAGACATGCAGGCGGGTTGCAGTGGTTCCTCTTAGAGACTCACAAATAAGCATCAGAGTAACTGCCAAAATGTTTAATATCATTGTTACTGTCTGGCTAGCCCACTTCTAGTTTCAGTTACGTTTTTACATATTTGGCTACTGGACCAGAAAGGGAGGAAAAATAACCCAAACATGACTTGAATTTTCTTCCACTTGCTATGATCTTGCTGTTTTCTTTACTCGCAGAACGTTCCTGAGCCTGTGGCAGCCACTGAGACCCTGGCCCAGGTGCCTGAACATGTGCTGCGAGGACTTCCGGAAGAAGTGAGGCTTTTCCCATCTGCCGTTGACAAGAGCCGAATCGGTCAGTACTTTGGTCACAGAGAGATGGGCAATAAAGAAGGCACACAGCGTCTTCGGGGGGCTGCTAAGGCAGGCCGCAGTGCCATGCCAGGGATGGGCTTGTCCTTGACTCAAGATTTGATGGTGGCTGAGTATTTTCCCATCAGGAGTCCAGGGTGGACTTAACAGCATACAAATAGAACTAGGAACATCCCACCAGCAATGGTTTCTCCCTCAAATGTCCTGTGTCTCACTGGGCTTCTTCCCAGTGAATGTGTTGTTCCCGCCTCTCTGATTCCACCATGGCTAGAGTATGACTGTGTTATGATGCTTGTTTCATTTTGTAATTGACCTACATCTGCCCATCATTGATCGTGCATGCCCTCACTTCTCATTTGTCTTTATGTCTCCAGCCAGGCACTCCTGGTAGACACTTGAATGATTGACCTGAGCTGAATGTGTCCAGATGCTTTGGCTGGGAGTTCTTGTTGAATGTAAACCACATTTGTGTACAGTGCTCATGGTTTCGTGGTCTAACCTTTACATGGAAGGCTAATGAAGTAAATTATAGAGCATAGTCCAAGAACAGTCTGCAGTACCTCATATTTAAATTG